>JAMKQA010037668.1:0-11415 GCA_024699735.1 Posidonia australis | reverse complement strand
GGAATTTGTACATTTAGCCCACTCCTCTGAAATCTCTCCCTCACATCCTAAGCTCTTAGGGTAGTGGCACATGAGGAGGACTTGACACATCTCGCAGGCAGGCTCCCAATTTCCTCATTGGGCAGTGATGATGCTATGCAAAAAGAAAAAACAAGAATGCAAAGAATTATTCTGCTATGCAATGATGCATGACTCACGGTGTAAGGCATTGGGATCTGCTGAGAGTCACTGATAGTACTTCTTCAGATAGGAGGCGTTGACAGGCTCTGACTGCTCTGTATGGTCCATGCCCTCTAGAATGACTGCTCCCCCTGACAGGGCTTCTTTGACCACAAAAGGTCCACGCCAGTTGGGCCTAAATTTTCCCCATGTATCTGGCAAATGTATGGCACGCAGGACTAAGTCTCCTGGCTCGAAGTGTCTCGGACGGACTTTCTTTTGATATGCCCGGGCCACTCTCTTCTGATAGCATTGGGCATGATGCAGGGCTTGCAACCTATGCTCATCAATCAGGTCCAGCTGAACATTGCGGTCCTGTGCCCACTCAGCTTGCTCTAGTTCCGCCTCCTTCAAGATCCTTAACGAAGGAATCTCCATTTCGAAAGGGAGGACTGTTTTCATGCCGTACACCAGGGAATAAGGTGTTGCCCCTGTGGAGGTCTGGATGGAGGTTCTACAAGCCCATAGCGCATAAGGTAGCTGCTTGTGCCAATCCTTGTGAGTCTCGGCCATCTTTTTCAAGATCTTGACTAGATTCTTGTTAGCCAACTCCACTGCTCCATTCATCTGGGGTCGATAGGGGGAGGATCTGTGGTGCTTGATTTTGCAACTGTGGAGGAAATCCTCAACTCTTTTTGCTATGAAATTCGTTCCATTGTCTGAGATGATAGCAAACGGAACCCCATATCTGGCAACAATGTTGTTCTTGATGAATTTTTCTGTGACTGCTGCTGTGACTGTTTTGTAGGAAGCCGCCTCGACCCACTTTGTGAAATAGTCAATGGCTACCAGGATATAGCGGTGCCCATTGGATGCAGCTGGATGAATGGCCCAAATAACATCGATGCCCCAAGTAGAGAAAGGCCACAGGGATGACATGTTATGCAATTGCTGAGGGGGAGCGTGTATAAAATTGCCGTGTATTTGGCAGCTGTGGCATCTCCTGACAAAATGGCAGCAATCTGTTTCCATGGTAGACCAGAAGTATCCTTGCAACATGATCTTCTTGGCCAGGAGGATCCCATTCATGTGTGGGCCGTAGGTGCCTGCATGGACTTTTAGCATTAACTCATCTTCCTCCTTCTTGTCCACGCATCTGAGAAGCATCTGGTTGTAAGATCTTCTGTGTAATTGCCCGGCCCCAAGCACGTATTTGGATGCTAATCGTGCCAAGGTTTTCTTGTCTGAAGCAGAAATGCCAGGAGGGAAGCTGCCAGTCTCTAGAAATGCTTTAATGTCATTATACCACGGTAATTCAGCAGATGATGGCGCTTCCTGGATATGCATGCAATGTGCTGGCTGCTCGATGCTCGTGACTGAGATGTCTATGGTGCCATTTTTTGAGGCGCATCTGAAGGGCGCACCTATGCAGCGCACCTTGATGGCGCCTGGAATGGTTGCAAATTTCAGCAGCACCTCCCCTGAATTTGGGACCTCGCCAAATCGACGCCATTTATTTTAACCTGCACAGAGAGCCTACATACAGCATGCACATAAAACCCCGGAGGGGGGCACATCACAAAATTTGGATTTTATAAATTTTCAAAAGGATTACAATTTTCCATTGTTCTTACAAAATTGGAATGTACTGCAAAATACAAAAGAAGTTATTCCTCGTCTGAATCTTCTTTGGCAGATGCCGCCTTTTGGAAGTATTCTGCCAGGAGACGAGTGCCTCGACGGGTGATTCGGCGGGACCACTGAGCAGCTACAGCAGCCTGGGAACGGGGAGCAGAATCCCGGACCACTTGGGTAACCTCAGTATCTGAGCGGTCCTCCTAAGATGCCTCCATGGTAAAATCCCCGCTACTGGCCACATTCACCTCTTGGGCTGGGAAATCTTGCTACAATGTCAAAGTTTTCAGTTAGCAGTCAGAATTATAAAGGAATGTAACAGAAATAGTAACAGAAGCAGAAACAAAAACGTACCCGGATGATGTTACACTAGCGTAGTTCCTGCAAAATGACAGATATGTCAGCCGTGCTTTAAGCTGAAAATGGTAATTTGCAAAGTAGAAATCTTACCCTCTTTTGACGGATGTTAGCGTAAAAGGAGCCAAATTGTTCCTCGAAACCCTGTGTATTATGACAAGTGTCAGACTTATATAATTCATATATCAGCAATATTAAGCGGAAATGGTAATCATGTACCTTGGCCCTATCGGAGGCATACCACATCCCACGCTGGCTATCCCGCACGGCCTCCTCAAACAGGTACGACTTCCCCACATGCCTGTACCAAGCCAGATAATCTGTATAGTTAACTTCCCAAAGGACGTGTCTGTCCTGGGAAGCTATGCCTACTACATGCCGGCTTCTAGCAACTGAGCGAGTCGTAGCCGGACGATCCATGTCAGAAAGGGGAGGGGCAAGAATACAGAATTCGTTCAGGAATTGATGCCACACTCGCCCTGGAAGGAAGTAGGCTGACTTTTTCATGCAATAAAACTTCACCTGCTTATCCCTAAGAACACGGCCAGAGTTCAGGGGAGCCCAGTCAAAGCCATCGTATCTGGAGGACGGGCGCAGATGAACCTGTTTTGAAGCATGAAAAATATATATAAGCAATCAAAGCAAGCATTAAGAGGATACAGCCTAAAGAAGGGAAACTTACATCCTCGAGCTCTACCAGGTCCAGCAGATACCGGTAGGATTCATAACTATAGACCCCAGCAGCAACCCGATGATCAGGCTTGACCCACTGGTGGGGAAGGGGCAGGTGCTCGTCCCGAAGGCGGCTGAAACTATGCCCTCTGGTGATATGCTCCATGATCCAATACTAGAAATGGTAGACAGAAGTCAGTATATTACATATTAAGCATAAAGGAATGTTGTCTTGCAAAAAATAATGAAAGCAGATACTTACAGTCAGTAGAGGGTACAACCCCACATAAGAGCGGTGTTCGAGCTTAACCACATTGTCAAGCCCGCAGATCAGCCAGGTATAGCTAGCGCTGGCCCAGTCATAGTGATCCAGATGCTCCAGATTAGTTAAATATGCTATCCAATCAGCATGGATGCAATAAACAGATGAATCGCAGAACATCATGGCCAGAAGGTCAAGCAGAAAATGCCTTAGTACAAAGTCTGCCTCCTCGCTGTCAGGCTCAGGGTTGGGCCAGAATTTGTCCCACTCTCTCTGCCATCCTACTGTGATCATGTATTTCCCCCGAGGTGGCTATGGAGGAACACGGCCTAAGTGTGCAGGAGCGAGATGCATACCGTGAGTGGTCTCACCTATAATCGGCTCGTCGCCGGGAAGACCAGTCAACAAAGCCCACTGGTCAGGCAGGACGGTCAGCTCGCCAAATGGAAAATGGAAAGTGTCTGTCTCAAAACCTCCCTTTCCCACCAAAGCCCTGAAAAAGTTATAATGGCCATGAATGATGGGTATGCGCAGCAAACCTCCAAATGGGGAGCGGTGTAGGAGGAAATCCTGCAGAAAATCCGGTAGACGGTGGAAGTGATCAAGCATCGGGCCCCAGTGGCATCGCATGATCCTGTTTGCATCCCCCTCCTGAAACGTCAATAACAGAGTTAATGCCAAGTCAGAAAGCAATTTATAATAATAAAAGCTCATTTGAAGCAGGAAAATTACCCCAAAGTCCGGACCCTCACAGATGTGATGGTCGCTCAACAGCCGCCCCACGAAATTACCAAACTCCTGAAATACATTTGTCAGATAGAGCACCAGATTCTTTTACATTTTTTCTAGTTTAAGCTTACCTCAATAGGGACGGCAGGAGTCGAGCTACTAGAGGCGCGTGACCTCGAGGAACTACCTCGCCGCCGGGAATGAGAGCTAGACGGCATATCCCGTGAGGACTGTGGGGTCCCTTCCTCGGGAATTGGATCATCCTACAAGAAAAAAAGCAAGAAGGGCACATGGAATCCAAGGAAAAGTAAAATATTCCATTATAGTCAAAAACGGGCATAATAGCAAGGGGCATGGCATTTAAATAAAGTACTAAGGCATATGATGGCAAAAATGCAAGTATAGACAGGCGTACAATTACAGTTCAGTGTTTGATGCGACAATATTCTCTTGTTAAATTTGCAAAAAAAATGAAATACTCTGGATAGGCTATTAAATGGTTTAGCAACTTGATTCAAAATAGTTAGCAACAAATCAGAAAATGGCATGGATGGCAGCATGGCACGTATGGCATAAATAACAGCAAATTTCTTTGTAAACCAAGCCTTGAATAGCCTTCCATCACCATCACAAAACCAGCACCTTCGCCTACAAGAGCCCGAGCCTGCCAAAGCACCGTCAACAGCCTACCAACCCGTCACTACCAAAACCTACCTCCCACTCCGGTGACCTGCACCATCACTCCAGCCCGCCGCCATCGCCCGGCGTTTCTGCATCACCAAGCCCAAGCAGCCACCGTGCGGTCCAGTCCGCCAGAACCCGCCACCGCTCACCCCTTACCCGTCGGAAGCCATGAGCCGCCAGCCATCCAAGCAAGAAGCAAGCCAAAAAACTAGCACAAAGCAAAGAGGCGAGATTACCTCCGCCGACGACCCTCGGCCCAGCCAATCCTGGAGAGTACGGTCCATGCCGCCGCCGCAACTAACCGCCGCACCTCACCGACGCGCCTCACGCCCGCACCAGCCGGGGGCACCTCGTCGGGGCGCCTCCTGCGCGCCGCTGCCGTAAGAGGACGAGAGGGATGGAGAAAATGGGGAGATGGAGAGAAGAGAAGGAGAGGAAGTTGGGTTTCGTTTGGAGAAAGAAGAAATAAGGAGGAAGGAGAAGAGTCACGTGTATTAAGGAAGGATTAAAATGAATGAAATATGAAAATGTGAATGAGTATGTATGTTGCTTTTGAAAGAGGAAAAGAGACAAAACAATGAAGAAGAGCTATGCAGCATAAGCTCAAATGCAATCCCAAGCAGTAGAAAGAAATGAAAATTTTCTTGACAGTTATGGCAGTTATTCAGTGGGACCCTCGTATGAAGTTAAGGTTCAGAATGCAAAATGGCCACGACAATTGCGTTTCAGCCCCTAGCATCTCACAGCTTGCACTTCAAGAGCAGAGTATACAGTGTCAAAAAACAGCCAGCACATGGCTCGCAAAAATGCACCACATGGGGTAATTTACAGAAAACCCCCTATGTTTCGTAAATTTGCAGATCGATCCACAAAGGATGTGGGAAGTTTAATTTGAAGCAGACGTTTGTTGATATATAGTAGAGTCTCGAATGTCACAGCATGGCGGCAATACAGCAATTAAAGGCAGTTGTGATTGGGCAATTTGCAATAAAGCCCTCAAGTTTTGGACATTTGCAAATAAGTCCTCACCTTTTGCAAACGATATTGAAAATTCCAGTAAAGAGGAGATTATACATGCATCTCGGCAAGAGTGCCAGTTTCTGCACCGCAGCATTGACAATCAGCATATTACAGTTCTGCCCGTCGGGGCACCTTTGCCGTTTTCCTTCTTAGGGGATAATCCAGGGATCATCGCTTTGTTTTTCAGGATCTCCTTCCGAGCGGATGAGATCCTTCTACCCCTTTTGGATTTTCGCGGGCACAGAATCCAGCTTGTTGGCTTTGACCAGGCGGTCAACGTCATTTGCCCCTTTTGGATTTTCGTGGGCGCAGAATCCAGCTTGTTGACTTTGACTTGGCGGTCAACGTCATTTGCCCCTTTTGGATTTTCGCGGGCGTGGAATCCAGCTTCTTGACTTTGACCGGGCGGTCAATGTCATTTGCCCTTTTGGATTTTCGCGAGCGCGGAATCCAGCTTCTTGACTTTGGCCGGGCAGTCAACGTCATTTGCCCCTTTTGGATTTTCGCGGGTGCGAAATCCAGCTTGCTGACTTTGACAGGGCGGTCAAGGTCTTTCTGCCCTTTTGGATTTTCGTGGGCGCGGAATCCAGCTTGCTGACTTTGACCGAACAGTCAATGTCATTTGCCCCTTTTGGATTTTCGCAGGCGCGGAATCTAGCTTGCTGACTTTGACCGGGCGGTCATTGTCATTTGCCCCTTTTGGATTTTCGCGGGTGCAAAATCTAGTTTGCTGATCTTTGACCGGGCGGTCAAGGTCCTTGCCCCTTTTGGATTTTCGTGGGCACGAAATCCCCCTTGCTGGCTTTGACCGGGCGGTCAAATGTCCTTTGCCTCTCCTGGACTTTCGTGGGCGCGGAATCCAGCTGGTTGGATTTGACCGGGCGGTCAAAGTCCTTGGTTTCTCGAATTTCGTTGGGCCAGAAATCCTGTGGCTTGACCTTTTGACCTGATGGTCAAGGTCCCTAGCCCCTTTCTCGGATTTCCTTAGGCAGGAAATCCTGTGGCTTGACCTTTTGACCGGATGATCACGGTCCTAGCCTTTCTCTCAGATCTCCTTGGGCAGGAAATCCTGTGGCTTGACCTTTTAACCTGATGGTCAAGGTCCTAGCCCTTTTCTCGGATTTCCCTGGGTAGGAAATCCAGCTGCTTGACCTTTTGATCAGGCAATCAAGGTCCTTGTCCTTTCTTTTCTAGGTTTTCGTAGGCGTGAAATCTAGTTATTTGACCCTCTGGCCGGGCGGTCAAGGTCCTTTCTCTTCCGAGTTTTCGCGGGCGCCAAATCTCTTTGTTGGCCCTTGGTCCGTGCGGACAGGGCCCTGTTTTGCTTGACAAATGGTATGTTTGTCATGCCCCCTTTTTTCTTGAGCTGGTATCCCTAAGTACTCGGTTGACAACCGTCACGCTGTTAGGCGACCGGGTTGACAAGACTTAATTGACTTGTCATATCCCGTCTCTCAGGTTGATAACCTCAATAATCCGGCTGATGAGTCCGACAACTTATAATTTTCCTGCCTGTGGTTTCCTCCGTGCATAGGATTTCTTTATCTTTTGCCTTGTTATTTCAGCATTAGTATCAGCTTCGCATCGGTCTACAGCATCGATTTTTGCATTGGCATCTCGCATTGGCATCACATCCCCAACATTTAGATCAACAGTTGCACGCATTTTGCATTTGCATTTGGCAACAAGTTATGATTTTCGGTGCATCCGCCGGATAATTGACTTACTGCCTACAGCAAACACCATCCTTCTGTAACCTCAAAATGGGAGTATCTTGTCAACCCTGAGCATCGGTCTTGGTTCCCTTCGTCCCTCACCTCGCTCAGGGAGGGGCATCTGTAGACACCTCGATTTTGAGGTGACTCATAGATGAGCTTTCCAATTGTTGCTTTGGATGTGGCTGACCCTTGAACCAATCCTAAACCTATAGTAAGTCCACAACTCAACTAGAAATCCAGATAGGTAGGAGAGAGCACCTAGATAGCACACCTACCTGGCACACCTAGCTGGCACACCTACCTAGCACACCAACCCGACGCAGATGCCAGGCGCACATACCCGACGCACATACCAGGCGCTCAGCCATTTCTCAAGCTGCTGGCTGCTGGCTTTCCACCTCCCATGGCTGTTACCTCTGCCAGTGAATAGGCTTTTCGTCTACGAGGCTCCTTGTTGTCCTAGGAGTTACCCATGAGGAATTCCTATATATAGACCCTATAGGTAACCATTTGAAGGGGCTGAATCATCTTGAAAGATAGAGACATATAGCTGCACTAGCCTTCTCCAGAATTCTGCAACCATCCACTTGAGCACTCAAGTTTTCTCTTGCATCCAGAGGTATTCTCAGCCTTTCCAAAGCATCAAGGAGCTTATTATCTTGGGTCTTTCTTTTCTTTCTTGAAGGAACATTCATTTCGGACAAGGTAGGCCCTTCACCTTTCCTTTAATTTCTTTTTCTTTTGCAAAGGAATAGCATGATAGAAGCTCCATATAAGGTCTGATTCTTTCTGTATCTTCATGAGGATTTTGTGATGAATTTATTTATCTTCTATGCAAGATGCTCTTCATGCAAATCTACACTTGGATTGTAGCATGTTTAATTTATTTCTAGTGTTAAAATCTGCACTACATCGCTTGTATGAGCAATCTTTTCCTTATTATATTCTTGGTATGATCATGGTTACAACATGTTTTATTGGGTTTACTCGTTCCATGTTTGAATCTTTTGCATTTTGCATATGTTCTAGCCATAAACCCATTTAGTCATCTTGTTCTAATGATAATAAGATAGCTTTGATCAGATGCATCCCATCATGCTCTTAACAATCGTATGAATCAACCTGCATTAGCATAAATCACCCATCTTCATTCTGGGTCAGGATCTGGATCAGATTGTAGTCTGATCCAGATTTTTTGGAGAGCACCAATATGGCGCACCAGAGCGGCACACTTCTCCAACGCACCACTCTGGCGCCCTATGCAGGAGCACTCGACTGGTCAGAGAGTGAAACATTCACTTTTGCATATCTACTTGCATTGTTTTCTGAATGATTTTGAGCCCGATTCTTTTACTACTTGTTCTTTTATATTCCATGGTTTTGTATGCATGTTTTCGGTTTTAAACGAGATTGTTTCCTAGTTGTTTTATCTCTTTGGATAATCAGTCCCTGATCAGAATCTGGTAGGCTGGTTGCATTTTACTCCAACATGGAGAACATTATGCATCAGCCAATGATCCAGTGGCATGGCTGAATCCTGCATCTTTCGTTTAGCATGTGATCTTGTGTGAGGCGACTAGCCCTTGAGCGCAAGGTCCACAGGTCATTGCATTTGCATTTCTTTCACTTTTAAGGTAGGTTTTCCAAGTTTTGCGAAGGATTTTACATGGCATAACTTTCCAGAATGCATTTTCATGCGATTTGGCATTGCATGGATTTCTGTTTTCCCGTAGCACATCTTTCTGGCCCACATAGAAGCACCTAGGTGGCGCACCAGACTGACGCACTAGTCTGGCGCACCTAATAGGCGCAGAAGCTTGTTTTCAGTAGCACCCAGCATATTTTGCATAGCTTTCTAGCATGATTCGTACTTCGATTTGCTTCTAGATTTTTTCCTAGTTTTCTTCTTTAACATATTAGGAAGGCTTGACTCTGTTTTCAACCATTTCCATGCATGTGATTCAGAAATATGATAAATTATAAGTTCATGGCTAAAATGCTTGCGTAAGATTCTTAAAGATAAAACAGAAGATGAAGCGAACTTTAACAACACATGTAAAGGATGAATATGAAAAAAACTGATTTGCTACAGATGTAACATCTGTGTCTAGGTTTTTCCATTTAATATAAACCATGAATTTCTTGTAATTATTTGTGTATAGTTTATTAATGGTAAATCCTGTTTGTGTTGGTTGGCTGTGGACTCCCTCTGTGTTGTGCTTTGGTTTCTCCCCTGTAGTGTGTTTTCTGTGGCCAGTGGGTCGGTTCTGCTTTGGGACCCGTGCTTGTGGTGGACCCACTTTGGCTTGGGCTTGGGCTTTGACTCGGTCAAGAGCCAGTTGTGCCATGCCTTTACTCGTCTTCTCTTCTCCACGCCCGTGACTGAGCCCGATCTCGTGAACCCAAGCGGGGGAGGGTTGCTCGTCCCGTCCCCTCCGTCCAGAGCTACGCGCAGCTGGTGGACGTCGGCGAGATTCGGGGATGGAAGGCGTCGGAGGCGTTAAGAGGAGGGGTGCGGCATGGGGGAGAAGCAAAGAAGCAGAGTTAGGGCGAGAGGGAGTGTGGGACTGCGGAAGTGTCGTGCGTCGGAGGAGCTCGCGCGATTGTGGGAAGCTAAGATGGTGCCGTGCACCGCCGGTGTGAGGGTACGCGAGGCTCGTCGGAGCCAGGTACGCGTTTCCCTACTGTTTTCCCTTCTGTTCTTTCGCAGATTGAGTTATGTTGGGTTGAGAAAACAAAAATGATGAAAATAATGTATAAATCATGCAAAAAAATGGGGAAATGTTGGGAATGAGATGAATGATTTGAGCATGTTGGCATCATGTTGATTTATGGGCATTTTGTATGATTTTCGTGGATGTTCTTGAAGCATGCTACAGTGAATGTGTTTGGGCTTGATGCCTTTGCGATTTTTGTTAGAACAGCATGCTTAATGGATTTATGTTTTGATTGAGGGGTTTTGGAGTAGACTGGGAGGTCTACACCCCATGTTTTATTGATGATTT
This sequence comes from Posidonia australis, assembly GCA_024699735.1. NCBI lineage: Eukaryota > Viridiplantae > Streptophyta > Magnoliopsida > Alismatales > Posidoniaceae > Posidonia > Posidonia australis. The sequence continues at coordinate 1,174 of JAMKQA010037668.1, read as the reverse complement.
TAGTGACAAGTTTGGGGGGTCCGATCCTTACTCCCACTTGGGGGAGAAAGAGATGACAGTGGCTGGGGAGTTTTCTGCAACAGCAGAAAACGGTATGCCGAATTGGATTCGGCATACCGAATTGCCCCCAGGCGGTACCCCGTGTTTTTGGCCACGGACGACCGGAGGAAATCGGTCGACCGTTTCCCATGAACCTGATAAATCTGACAGGGATTCGGTATACCGAAGTTCCCTTCGGTATGCCGAATCAGGGGATTTCGGCATACCGAAATGGAATTTCGGCATGTCAATTTTGAGCCCTGTACTGCATTGTTAAATGCATAGAAAATGATGATAAATTATGGTTAAATACATGATGAATGTCTGGAATGCATGGAATGACATGGAAGATGATGCATGTTAGTATGTTGTTTTTAATAATGTTTCCATGAGTTTTTGAAGCATGACTTCTGTATATGGATATGGATATGGACCCGTGTGAGGGGTGACTTCATGGTGTAAAGACCATGAAAGAATGTGTGAGCTTAAGGACCATAGGTAATGATTTGATGCATAATTGCATGTGATTTGCAAAGATTTTTATGAATGGATAATAGTTTTGTTAATCGTTTTGAAAAGGCAATTGCATATGATTTTAATGAGATGAAACGATTTAGTAGGAACCACAAGGGAATTAGGACTTGCCGACGAGGTAGTGAGACCTCAAGATAGGTCGGGGACGTGTCCTTGGTGAGTGTGGTTGCCGAGTTTGCGGTCTGGTGTAGGAGCCTCGAGACTGTGGTGGTACTGTAGGACCCGGGGTGTGAGAGACCCGGACTACCCTCAGTGCCGGTGTTGTACGGGGCTGGGGTTAGAATCCCTAGTTGCTCGGACACCAGGTAGACCTGTCAATTCTTGACACGACACGATTACACGAAACGACACGACACGACACGATAACATGATAAAATTTAGTTATAAATTCTTTTAATTATTATGAAATATTTATGTGATTTATGGTTAATAAACATAATTTTATTTTGACACGATTAGACATGATTATTACCTGATTTAACACGATTGGAACTGATTGAACATAGTTAATACACGTTTAACATTAATAATAGATTATTAAGCATATTATTACCAAATTGAATACAAATATATTTTATATATGTTTAAAATTATTGTATTA
>JAMKQA010037664.1:0-11117 GCA_024699735.1 Posidonia australis | reverse complement strand
CTAACACCTTCCTCGTGCATAACAGGGATCCTTACCCGCATTTCTGGTTTTCGTAGACCTTTCTTTTTATTGTTTGCATGATTTTTCATGTTTATGGTTTTCCTCGTCTTCCATAATAGACTAGGTGACGATTCCTTTGGTTTGCTTTTTTTCGACGTGATTTTGCCGACCGATTTCGCATTCTTTTGCGGAATCTTCTCGCCGGTATGGTTACAATATGAGAAAGGATTTTAAAGGAAAAAAACTTAGTTTTGTTTTCCAGGTTTTTCGTGGGGTGTGTGCTAGGTGACTTTCTTGTCACTCACACGTGTTTTTCGTGTGGTTTTTAGATTACAGATGCAGGCAAGCAGTTTTTGTAAGCCTAGTGCACAAAGTTGGAGTTTCGTAGCCACACACAAAAGTTCCTGATAGTTTAGATGTTTTAAATTAGTCTTTAATTTCCTCTAATTTAGTTTTAAATTATGTTGAAATTATTTAGGCTAATGTGTTTGTGTTGGTAGTCATGCAGGTCATTACAGTCTTATTTCTGATGATGATTTCTTCAACTTTGATGTTGCATCCCTTTTTCATGATGTCGAAATCTACAAAATTTGTCTTTCTCTTATTAAAACAAGGTGTATCCTAAGTTGGTAGGACAATTTTATGCTAATCTAGAAGATAAGGAATTTGAGCTTACATCTATTTTCTATGGACACAAGCTCACAATTTCTCCAAATTATTTGTCAAGAAATTGTTGACTCTCATTTTGGGATATGGATCAGCATCATGCTTCATATGATTCTGAGGATTGATCATTATGAACTCTTTGAAACTATTCTTATTCCTTGGACTAATCCTAGATCTACGTTATTTTTAACATATCTCAAACATCATGCTTGCATGGTCGTTAAAGTTTTGTCTAGAAATCTTATACAAAGATCTAGTCATCAAAATGAATTATCCTAGATATTAACTGTAACCCTTTCTTACATCATGAGAGGTTTTTGTGTAAAATGGGATATTTTTGTCTACAATGTTCTTAATAATTATCATAAACTCTTTTTTTCACCTTTTGGGTTATTTGTTTAAATTTAAGGGGATTGTTTCATTGAATGAGCATACAAGTTGTCTGATCCTATTAGGATCACCATGGTTGCTTTTAGCAATCCTCCAACTCCTGTTACGACTCAGAGAACCTCTACTCCAATAGCTTTGACTCAATCGTCGACTTCTATGGATGATCTTTTGATGGAGATGTGAGCAATTAGGAATGAAATGCATGAAGGTTTTCAAAATTTGAATGATAGAATAAATCATTTTGATAGGAGTTTTACCCTTGATCCACATTTTGAGTAATTGTTTGTACGTGGATATTTGATTATTTTTTGCTTTTTTGATATGGCAAAGGGGGAGTTAATCATATATTTGAGTGTTTAATCAAATTTTTTTTTTGATATGTGGATATTTGAATTTAATGTTATTGATTCTTAAATTCAGGAGGAATTTTTCAAAATTATTGCTATCATCAAAAAGAGGAAAACTATTAGAATTTAAATGTTATTTTGATGATGTCAAGTGAATTAGATTTTTTTTAAAATTCGAATTGGTTTGTTATTTTCAGTTTTAAAGATATTTAATGTGTTCAATGTGGTTTGAATTTGTTGATTGTAGATTTTTTGTATTGTTGCTATTTTTGTGGAGTGTTTGTTATAGGAATATAGCATATTTTATTTCAAAAACAACCTCAAGGCAAACAGACATCCTCCCATACATTCAGTAGAATGCATGACAATCACTAGGAATTTTTGGATGTCCGCTGAAGGTGCGTTCATATCAAAAGATTTTCGAACGTCCGCTGTGGACGTTCGCTAGAAGGTCCTAAAGATCAATGATTCGTTTGCACTAACGTCTGATTCGAGGTGTAGGTGCAAGACTTCTTTTAATAATGGTTGACTTCTTTTAATAATGGTTATTTTCTTTATAGATCTATAAATAGACATCTAAGGCTTCTCAAGACTGATCTTTCTATATCTCTTCTGATCTTCTTTTAACCTTCAAGAGCTTTAAATCTATTTCTTTGTCTTCGTGTTTTCTTGATTTAAAAAGTTTTCTAGTCTTTGTTACATGAAGGTGTACTTGGATCCTTCAATGTGTGAAAAAATCTGTAAGAAGTGTAAATATTTTCTTCTCCGCCTATTCAAGGGAGAAGCGTAATGAAACTTTACAAGACAGTGATGCATAGAGACTAGAATAGGATAGTGTTCGAACCAGTGTAAAGTCCTTTGTGTATTCTTACTGATGATTGATTTTATACATCAAATTAATATTTTATTTACACTCCTCTAGAGTAATCAGCTCAACATAAATCATGGGTCACTATGATATAATCCCAAGTCTCCATTGATCATCAATGCCAACACATGTAGCTAATGCTTTCTTAACCTCAAGTAATGTTTTTGGATCTTTCCTGATTCATATATTTGGTTTTGTTAAAACACAACTGCTATTTTATTCTCATATGTACTCTAGCAAGCGTTGATAGAGAATCAAAATATAAAGACATCCTGTATAGGCTAATATAAGCAAAAAATCCCATGCAATGTTTGGGAAGGAAAAAAAAAAATCTAAGCAAGGAAAATATAATTGTATCAATTAAATTTAAAAAAAATTATAAAAATAAGTTTGAATTTTAAAAATATTAAGATGGATTTTTATCTACATAACCAAGTTTTAGTAAAAATAAATTTAAAATTCAAAATAAGGAAAGAAAAGAATAGTTAGGAATCAAACTAACATATCATAGAGTAATTATAGATTAATAAAATAAGAAAAAAATGATTTAAGGTAGGAGAGAAAAATTAGAATCAAACTTCAAATAATATAAAAATAGAGAGAAGAGAGTCGAAGAAGAATTGAAATCTAAAAAATCATAAAATAAAAAAAAGCGTCAATCTATCATTAAGATAAATTAAATGGAAAACCATAACAATTAAAAAAGAAGAATTAGATACTGACAAAAAGATAATTCCTCAAAGATGATAATTTAAAATCAAAACTATAGAAGAACGAAGATTTTGTGTAGTCATATAATCTTAAATGGAGAGATTATATCAAGATTAGGGGAATATAGGTCCCATATAATATTTAAACAAAGAATTATATTGAGATTGAAAGAATGGAATGTCGGTTCCACATCCACACTTTCCCTTTCCTACAAAATTATAATATATAGGTAGATAGATTCTACTTTTATTTTTTTTGCAAAGCTGTTTAATTTGAAATTTGAATTTAAAAAGTTTAAGAGGGAAAATGAAATCAAAATTCAACAAGTGATTAAAAATTTTAAAAAAAAAATAGGGAAAAGGAAAAAGTGCAATTCTGATCAATTATGCATTTAAAGATCAACACCACACTTTCTCTCTCCTATATGATTAGTATATACAAGCAAAAAAACCCATGTGATGAGTAAGAAGATAAAAAAAAAAGAGAAAATACAAAAACATGTACATATGTGATATTAAAAAAATTATGTGGTATGGGAAGAGAATTTAGCTCCTCATTGCTTTTAAAGGAAAAAGGAGAAAAAAAGTGGAAAAAAGATTCTACTCCTCATTGCTTTTAGTCTGTATCTGTTATTTCCCCCTTTTAAATAAATAGTATATGATAGATAATTAATTTTATGAAGCCAAAAAGAGAGAGAGAGAAAAAAAAAGAAACCATCTCAATAAAAAACCAAAAAGTTAGTTATTCATTTGAATCAACAAAAGAAATATATAATTACAAATAAAATAGATAAACTTTACATAATGAGATTAAAACTAAATGGTTCCACATAAATGAAACGAATGAATCCATGTAATGAGATTGAAATTTAAATAGTTGTTGAAAAAAGTAGGCCCCACGTAATGGAGTTAAGAATAAAATAAAATCCAAAAAAGAAGAAAAAGGAAAAAGAAGAATTCTATTTCCTCATTGCTTTAAACCTGTCTCCTCCGTTTTTTCTCCTAAATAAATAGTACTACAGAAGGTAAGTAAAAACATCTAACACTCTTTAAGATAATGTCAGCTACTTTTTTACACGTTAACAAAAGCTACCAGTTCTACAATCAGAAAAAAAATACCTTGGATAATTATCATTGGAAAGACAATGATAGTATGGTCGGGAATTCAAGTCTTGATGGATGAAAAAGAAGCAGCTCCTTTATAGAGTAAAATTGCAGCAATTTCGTATGGCAGCACATAAAAGAGAATCTGCAAGGGTAGTAAGACAATCCAAGTAATTACCTTGAAATGTTACCTTGGAAAGGAATAAAGTGGAATAACATGATCAATCAAACGCAACCATGAATTAATGGTATATATTATCCACCAACTATGGTATCCCTACCTCAAAATCGACTCTGCATCTAAATAGTAGATCCTAAAAGTCAATGTTTTCTCAATAGCAGCACTGATTTCTCCAAATTGTATCTTTCCTTTCCTGCTTTCTATTAATCCACATATCTATCCAGCCATACATGATGAAAGAAGAAGTATTCATTCAGTGTATGTGTAATAACTAATAACCCAAAACAAAATCTACTGGAACAAAATCAAATCCCTCAATTATTCATAGAAAGAGGCATCGCTAAGAAAAAAAAAAAACAGGAGCTGAGACCAAATGGTGAAACCTTCATCTGGTTTAGGGGTGGTAAGAACAGGAGCTGAGACCAATCTTCGTTTCAATTATTGAAAACTTAATTTGCAATCTTCAGACCACTCAAACTTGACACCTTTCTGTGTCAACCGTGTTAATGATTTTTCCATGAATTTAAGTGTGTTGATTTACCAGTAAATAATTTCTAATCAATCGATATTAAAATCCATTAAATAATAAGAAGGAAAATATCTTTTCAAAAATAAACATCAGAATATAAATCTTCATTGTTGCCCATGTCCAACCTACAGGCTGACAGGCTGCATGAAATCCAGAAATGAAAGATATTTGAGGGGTTGGGGCGTGACAGCATGAACCATTGATACATCTACAGGCTGCATACGAGTACAGATGAGAGCTCATAGTCAGATGCTCCACTGATTACACCACCTTTCTTGTTGACATCCAATAGATAGGATAGAGATGTTTCAGTTATCACCTCACCTGGGACTAAGACTGGGACCCCAGGTGGGTATGGGCAAATTAGTTCCCCACATATCTCTCCAATGCTATCTGAAATATTCACCCTCCTCTTCTTTGCAAAAAAAGCTTCTCTGGGGCTTATTTTCGACACAGCATCCTCAAATGGAGTCAGGAGACTGTCCGTCATGGTCTGTACTCGAGTCTCCTGAAAATATGTTGTTGACAAATGCCTCAATCCTGAGAGAAGCCTTTCAATATCTTCGTTACTAGTACCCAAGTGGATTGGAAAAGTTACATGGCCGTTTCCAGCTAATTCTGCTATAATATTATGCTTTTCAGTTAAGAACTCATCAACTTGGTAGCCAGTCACGTTTAGCTGCCAGACACCTATAGTGATTCTTAAAGGGTCTATAGCAGGAAATCCAGAAATGAAACTCGGTGTACTCATAAGAGAGATACCAGGGATTCCCTTGATATCATTCCTGGCTTCAGTGGCTAAAGCCAAAGCTTTATCAAATGTGGAATATGGATTATCACTTAGCTGAGCTCTTGCTGCATCCAAGGAAGCAAGTAATAAATAGCTTGGGCTGGAACTCTGAAGCATTTGAAGGCATCTGCTTATTTTCTCTTTATCAACAATAGTTCCTGACATGTGTAGCATGGAAGACTGTGAAAGCGAACCAAGAAGTTTGTGAGTAGATTGCACTGCCAGGTCAGCACCCTGTTCCAATGCAGAACTAGGAAATCTGGGATTAAACTTGAAATGAGCACCATGGGCTTCATCGACTACTAAAGGTATACCATGGAAATGGCATAGTTTTGCTATCTCGTACAAATTGCAGCATATACCATGGTATGTAGGTGAAGTTACTAATACAGCACCTGCTTTCTTACCATCTTTCTCTAGATCTTTTATTGCTCTCTCTACCTGTGACGGAGTTATTCCACCAGCAATATCCCATTGTTGATTGTATTCTGGTACGATATATTTCGGTGCTACTCCAGACAAAACCATAGCTGATATTGCTGAAATGTGAGAGTTTCGTGCGAGGATGAGTGCCTCATCAGGTGAGCAGGTAGCCATGATTGATGACTGGATTCCACATGTGCTCCCTCCAACAAGAAACCAAGTCTCAGATGATCCAAACAGTAACGACGCTTGTTTTTGAGCATCCAATATAACACCCTTTGGGGAGAATAGATCATCAGCTTCAGAAAGCTCAGGCAGATCATGAAGGAATGGTGCCGTACCAATCAGCTGAGTCATACGAGCAGGAGCAGCTTTCCCCTTAACATGTCCAGGGAAACGGAAGCAGGCAACATTTTGTTGTGCAGAATCTTTCAAAGCATTGACGAAAGGAGCAGTCCCACACGCAGCTGTTGAATTAGTAGTAGCGAGACCATTAGCACCTGAGGCTTCCTTGACGCTGTTTGGAGTCCTGTATTGTACCTTCGGTGGGTTTTTAGATTCTTCCTGTGAGAAACTTTATTAATGTAGAGCTTTATGTCCATAGTGCTTTTGCCAGCAAATGTTCCGAAAAAAATGTACCGCAGGGAAAGAAAAGGACAGTCTACATTTCCCGTCATCGTATTTGAACAGATTACATTATCAGTCAGAAATCACGGCTATAGATTTAAGACAGTAAAGTTTCAAACAATCGCCAGATTAAAAGCTCAATGCAACAAACTGGCACAACACGAAGACAAACCCAAGCAGACAGATGGACCATAAGGCACAAAAGAACGCTTAACGATTTGGTACTTAAATGGGTAGTAAGTATCGACCAACAAGGGAAGCAAAGGGATTTCAAGTAAGAAAGTAAGAAGGGCGCGCAGGCACCACAGTGTTTGTTTTTCATCTTGGCAGATCCTCCTGAACATTACTGCTACAGGTCCCTGATATCATGTACCGGTATTGTTCGCGGATAAGGGAATAGACCCGAATCCGGATCCACTGTAGATTTTGATTGATCTACCGGATGGTGAGATAGGGGAACGAACGCCCGCCCTTCCCCAACTAATCTTCTGTTTCAATTCCTTCCCGTTTCCTCTTCGAGGCTGGTGCACCGCCTCTCCTGTGTCGTCGGACGACTCCGGCGAGCGTGTGACAGCATCATATCGGCCGCCGATGTCACCCGCAAAGACCACCTCAATCGGTGAGGCGGTCGGAACGCATCCAGCAACTCCAGGATCAGATCAGTCCCCCTCGCATGCGTATTAAAGTCGACCTCCGCAATGGCGTCACGATATGGTTGACAGAGGCTTCCTCCTTCGCACCATGGAACGCATGGGTTTTGCTGAGCAATGGAGACTGATGGCTTGCAGAATGCATGGGCGTCCCATCCTTCTCACTCCTCGTCAACAGCTCCCCTTCCCAGCCCTTCCAATGGACTCCGGCAGGGTGTGATGTGCTGATACATGATGAAAGAGGCTGATTCACCACAGATAAGGAGCTTGCTTGATCTCCCAATACCATTTTTTTGTAGATACAATTGGTAACATTTAAAAGGTGGGGGGGGGGGACCAAGGTTATTCCACTAAACATAATTCTTAAGGAGTCCAAAAAATATACTGAACAGACATGGATAATGAATCCTGGTTTTCTATACCATACCAATTTGGGCGGATTTCTAGTGGCCGTTCTTTCATTTCCATGGATTTCCAGTTCCATTCGCCTGCCATAGCTTGATTGATACCGAAATGGCTATCAACAAAGTCACCCGATATTTATGAAATAATGTTGACAATACATATTACTGAATTTTATTTTAGAAGACAAATGTATATAACAAAAAGGGTAATTGTGTCTATACAGAGAACATACTGTCGTAATACAATGGGAACTCGGACTACTATTGAACAGTACAGAAAATTCTAAGGCGTCTTTTCCAGGATCTACATAACAGTGATGTATCCTGAATGGTCTAGGTATCAAAATCCCGAGACATTCTCAAGTAGAACCCGAGTCCACATTTCGAGTAAAATATTCAGATGGAACAAAAGTCATTCCGGAATCAGCATTTCAATCCCCTTGGAAATAATGCCATGCCCAATGCCCATGGATGTTTATGCAGGCTTTACTAGATATGAGTAAAACGCTACACCCTCAGCATCCTGGCAAGCGTCACACCCTGTCTTTATGATGGGATACCAAGTGTCACACATTGTCTTCATTATTTAATCTTCCAAGGATCATCAATGCACGGAGAGAGCACAGAGGGCTGTACCGTAAAGGTATTGGAGTGAGGTATGGACATATTCACACAAGGTACGTGAGATAGCTTAGATTCGTTGCATCAAGTGAGAGAAAAGCATTGCAACACAAGTACGGTGGCGCACACTGCTTAAGTAGTGCACAACTACTAACTGTTGTTGAAGAGTTGGTGTAACGTGGTGTAGGTCATGTGTTGAGTCAATAGTTGTTACGAGAGAGAGAGAGGCGTAGTATGGCATTGAAGCTTACAAGTCAAGTGCAAGTTACTTAGACGTTACATAGGACACGAGCAAGGGTAACAGTGTTATGCCACGGTGACACGGGTAGTACATAGTACATGCATAGGTCATTGGCAATGGATTGAAGCTAAAGTGTAACACCTGAAGTCTTTGTGGTACAAGCACGGATACCAGGCATAAGTACAAAGCGTAGGTTATCCATATAATATTTAGGTGTGTTTTAGTAGTTCAAGCACTGTAAGTTGTAAATTATTATTTTGGGATTTAATGCCCACTCAGTTGTATTTTTGGTTATCAAGTTGTGTGGATTGGTGCTTGATTACTTTTAAATGTAATATTCTTCTTGGACAATCAAAGTGATTTTATAGATGTTTTCCTCTTTAGATTCTCTGTTAGCGTATTATGCCTCGTGGATTGCTTTGATATATTGTGTTGTGATTCTTCCTTGGTATTGTAACACATATAAATTCATTTTGTAATTATTTACATTTTTAATGAATTTATTTTAGATAGGTGTTTTTATTCCAAGGTCCATTTGTGTGACTTTGTGGTTTTAAGCTTAGATCTGGTGGGCTGGCTTCTGTTTGTGTGTTCCTGTATGTGGTTGGTACAGTACTTGTGGGTTCGTGTGTGGGCTCGTGTTTGCCAACCGATTGGTAGTGTGGTTAGTTGCTCGCTCGTGCCTTGGAGCTGGTAGTTGTGGCTGGAGTGGTTATGTGCATGCATGGACGGGTAGTTGAGCTCCTATGCATCTTCCCCCGGTGTGTGAGTTTATAAGGAGCGCAGGCCATGCACGTTTCCCCACTACTTCCTTCCTCTTCTTTCTCCTCTCCTTCCTGCAGACGCCAACACTTCTCCACTCTCCGCTTTCCTAGAACGACACACCCTTTCCCCTCTCTCCCTCCCATATACTCACTCTCCGTCCCACTTGTTACTCACCCTCATCCCATCTCCCTCGTCATCTCTCCCTCTACTCCCCTACTTTTTTCCTTGTTGGTGTGCTCGAGGGCGGATGGTGGTGTGCGACGACGTATGGCGGTGTGTGGAGCTCCAGTGAGTCATCCTTGAGGTCGAGGTAGTGTCTGTGGAGGTCAAGCTCATAGGGGTGGTTGGAGACCAGAGTTGGGTCATCGAAGGTCACGTATAAGGTATGTACCTCATCCTTTGTATTAGAATGCATGAAAAATGGTAGAAAAACTAGAATTATATGAAATCTAGGTAGATTTACATTCTTAGAATTTATTGTAAATTTATGGTGATTTATGGTAATAAATGTGATTGGTTTGGTTTTGAGTTTTTCAGTACTCTTCGGCTTTTTGATTTTATTCTAGGAGCTATGCTGGATGGCTTTTGGTTTTGTTTATGTGAATGTGGAGTAGATTCGAGGGTTTACGACATATGTTTTATGTGGGTTTTATTGTATGTGTTGGGGATCATTTTCTGATTTCACAGAAAATGACATACCAAACCATTTTAGTATGTTGTTTTTCTGTTAGTTTTGGTTTTCTGGCTCTGGTTCTATCAACTGAATTTCTTTGGTCTGCTTTTCTAGGCTATGAGTGTTGATCGTTCAACCTAGTTCGGTCGATAGAATCTTTTCGGTCTTCTGAATTAAGGATTTTCGATCGAACGAATTAGATTTCGGTCTACTGTTTTGGGTACCTGTACCCATTTTAGTCGTTCAATTTTGGTTGGTTTGCCAAATCAAGCCTTAGCTGCTTTATAAATGTGATTTCGGAGGATTTTTCGGATTGGTTTGCTTTGCCTATTTGAGGTGGGATTGTGGGTCATTAGTGGTGGTCTTGCGAGTGTAACACCCGTAAAATTCATTTTGTAATTATTTACATTTTATGAATTTTATTCCTAGACGGGTGTTACTGTTCCGAGACCCGTTGTGTGGTTTTGTGCTTTTGGGCTTGGGCCTCGTGGGTCGACTTCTGTTTGCGTGTCCCTGTGCGTGGTTTGGCACTGTGCATTGTGGCACTGTGCGTGTGGGGCCTAGGTGTGGGTCCATGTGGGGCCCAAGTGTGGGGTCTCCGTGGGGCCCGCATGTGTGGGTTGGTGGTTGAGGCTTGCAGTTGGCCTCGTTGGTGGTGGCTGGCGGTTGGCTGCTCATGCGGTGTGCCGGTGGCTGAGACGCACAGGTGGGCACATTTTCAGCTACTACGAGCACAAGCTTTATAAGCCGCACCGCACTTCTCCTCGCCACCCATCGCTGTTTCCTCCTTCCTTCTTCTTCTTTTCCTCTCCTCCTTGGCGGCGCGCTACTTCTCCACCTCCTCCACCTTCTTTCTCTTCCTCCTCACCCCTCATTCTCCTTCTTTCTCCTTTCTCCTCCTCCTTTCCACTCGTCTCCCCTGTTTCCCTTTCTCAGGCGTCGACGGAAAGAGAGAGAGATCGAGGGAGCGAAGCAGAGGGCTGTGGTTGCTCGGAGTGGTGCGCAGAGCTTGCGTGGCGTGCTTCCGTAATCGTGGCGAGGCCGTGGTCGCTGGAGTTCGCCGAAGTCGGCTGAGAATCGTCGGAGGTGTTTTTTAGGTACGTACCTCCACTTCGAGTAATAGAGAGC
>JAMKQA010037661.1:0-10810 GCA_024699735.1 Posidonia australis | reverse complement strand
AACAACTCAACTGAATTAACCATTAATAAATCATATTCAATAATCACAAGAAATCCATGGTTTAAATAAAATTGAAAATTCCAGGCACAGATGTTACAGGGGCGTAAGGCTTTTTCTTGTGGCTAGCTCTTTATTTTCCTCTCGATGGCTTTGCTTTTGGTCATGTAGTTCTTTCCTTTTTCTCAGTACGAGTTTTGTTAGGTTCTCTACCTCGAGTGTCTTATATAGACAATGAGGAGGTTGCTTACTGGTTGTCGATTATGCACAAAGTGGGGAGTTAAGAGTGCACGGTCAATTCTGTCTGTCTTGGTTTTTTCTGTTTATATGTGTGTGTGCGTGTGTGTGTGTGTGTGTGTACACACACACACACACACTTGTTTGGGACCTTTTAAGAATCATCAAGTGAATTTTGCACCTACAATTTGTCAATGGGAAGAATATCTCATTTACATCGTGTCAATCGCATTATTTATTGTAATAAAGAAATATGCACAAAATAATATGTCTAAAATGTTATTTCATTGAATAGGAAAATATAGTACAGATATTCATTACACTTGATTATATAGGACATGCTCATTTTGAAATGAATAATTCTTGTATGAATAACACTTGGACACAATATTTGTTATAGGACTGTCGATGCTACATTTTAGTTAACTCTAGATTCATGAGTTCGGTATATAATATACATATACTGAACAAAATTCTATGGTTACAATGTTCTTGGGTTAGGTATATGTGTTGAACAAATTTCTATAAAATTTTCTTGAGTTTGGTATATATGTTGAACAATTTCTTATTTTGTTCTTTAAGTTTAATATATGTGTAGGCACTTCGATTTTGTAGTCATTTGTTAATAGATCCCTCCGGAAGAGTTTACTTAGGTTGCAACGGGGCATTCCCAGTACCCAGAACCAACATGACATTCTAAAACCCATCCAACACTTAGAATACACTGAAAACCTGAAGCTTAAGCCCATTGATGGCCTAAAATGCAAGGAAAATTAGGTAGAATTCATGTGGTAGGCCCAACAAAGGACCATTGCATGTCCCTTAGGACGCCTGCTACTGTAGATTGGGCACGCGAGTGACAGCCGCATGTCATGGTCGTGGTTGCCCTGGGTCAACGACAGTCGAAGGTTTAGTTGGTCCTCTTACATTTGGACCATCGATTCCTTGCTTTCTATTGGTTCACATGGATTTGAGCATGTGCCTTGACATTTTTAGACCATCACACCTCTAATCCACATTTAAATCTCCATCTAATCCTTAGCCATTTAATCCCAACCACTCATCCCAAGTTAGTTACTAATCCACATCTCACACGCACTCCTATTCTCTATAAATCCTCTCCCACCTCGTTCATGATGAGGTTGCTCACGAATGCCCACTTTGTTGCCTAAGAGAGCCAACATCTCGACCTCCAGAAGCTCTTCGCCCACCCTCTTGTCGTTGGAGAAAACCACTGCATAAACCACCACTAACTCTACAACTACCTCCCTAAATACACTACAATTGAAGCCAACTCCACCCCTTATCTGACCTCCTAGTAGTCAACATTCCTCACCTCAATCTACAATCGAGTGCCTACAGCCATTCGATCGCACCACAGACATCTTGCCTTTATTGTCATTGTCAGAAGCCAACATGAAGTGTACTATTGCAAATTTAGACGACAAGAGAACAAACACATCTACGCAAGTAAGTCTCTATCCTCTGAGCATCGTCGATCTTTCCTTTTAATTGTGTAGCCTCCTTGATGTGTGTTTTTAACATTTCATACGTGTTTTCGTTGCATTTTTGCTTCTCATGCATCCTCACACACCGACAATGGATTCCTTACCTGTGCAAGGCCATTAGCCCTTAAGCACGAGGCATGTCCTGTCCTAGTGTGTCTTCTCACGATCTCTTCCATGGACAGTTGAGCACAGGAAGTCTAACGAGCTTGATGAGAGAGGAATAGAGAGGATGGATTGTATCCACATTGCATCCTCATCATGCATATTCATCTCCTCCTGCCTCCTCCACTCCTAGATAAAGTTGATGCAGCTCATCGGAGCTCACTACTAAATACCATGGCCGTGAGAGACGATGAAGTCCGACGGCAATCAAGAGAGATGGAGAAAATCATCCTTGCATCTTAGATCTGTATTTGACCTTTTTAGATGTTCATCATAGTCCATACTTGCTTCCTCAAAACTTGATTGCATGTTTACATTGCTTTGAATGTGCGATGAAAAGATCGCTGGTCAATAAACCTAGTATGCATGCAGGAACCATGGACAGGAATCATGGATTAGCACTGCAGTCTACAATCATGGATTGTTGGGTCTAGAGCAGTCCAGCAAATCAGAGCACACACTTACATGTGTTACTTGTTTTGATCCTAGTTTTCTTGCATTTAGATCTTATTCTCTGCATGTTTTCACATTTATCATGGGATTATGGCATCAAGCATTCATTAATCTAAGCATACATCCATTTACCAAGCATTGCATTATTGTCTAAAGATATACATTATTTGGTATTTAATTGCCTACATAGCCACACAAGCGAGCAAATAAGCCAAGAAAGGTAGATTCGTCGTGCGTATGGGGGATGTCTAACACCTTCCTCATACGTAACAGGAGTCTTTACCTTTTCTTTGACCTGTAATGGCTTATGTGTCACATCTATTTGGCACGAAACAACATCATTCAATTTGCATTGTTTCATATTCATTCTTTTTGTACGATTTTCCTCACCTTTCATATTCAATAGACTAGGTAGCGACTCTGTTTTCCTTATCTTTTTTTATTTTACTTTCTCTTTGGTGTTTTTGAGTCTAGTATCCTTCCTCGAATTTATCATCTCGTAATGACCTTATCGGTTTGTACGTTTAGGTCTTCCATGCCATGCGCAAAGTAATTGCCGACATGGTCACAATATGCTAAATAGACATTTCTTAAGTTAGGCGTATATACTAAACAATTGCTTTTTGAGTTTGATACATGCCAAAGAAATATTTCTTGAGTTCGGTGTATATGCTGAATAATTACTGTAACTGCACAAAATTTAATATGAATAAATTTGTACTCATTATTCAAGAGTAACATACATATTTGGTATTGATTATCTCGTAAATAATTTGTACTCATTACTCAGGAGTAACATGCATGTTCAGTATTGTTCATCAGGTGAAAAAGTTTGTACTCATTACTTAGGAAAAATTTGCATGTTCGGTACATATATGGTTCATTTCATGCATGTTTAGTATGGTTTCACAACTTTTGTTGGTGCTAGTAATTCTTGTGTTCAGTATATATGCCAAACAATTACTTGATTTAAGTTTGGATTCGATGTATGTGTCGAACTTCTACTTAGTTTGCATGTATGTCGATATATGCAATCTATTATCATTTTTGGGTTCCTCGTTTTCTTTGTTATCATTTATCTTTATCATCTGCTTGCAATATGTGGATCCAATCTCAATAGTTAATGGCATTTAAATCACAAGTAGGATCCCATTTCGAAGAGAAGAAACACAAATAATAATGGACTTTAAGATTAAACTTATTGGCTATGATTGGGGAATCTCCTCAAGTATGATTGTTGTTCTGTTGCCAATCATCTCGATTCGGCACCTTACATGTTCAACGTATTTGTCGAATCAAAGTTCCTTTTTTTTTTTTTTTTGCTTGCCTATAAGTTTGGAACATACATAATTCCTTCTTCATGCATGCTTGGTACATTAGTGCTCAATATATGTATTTTTTTTACATGGATGTTTAGTATAGTTTCATAACATTTTTATGATGCTATTTTGGTTGCTGTGTTAGGTTATTTGTACCAAACAATTAACATTTTGTTCTTGAGTGTGGTATTGGTAAACACTACTCGATACCTTTGAATTTGGCATATTTGTCAAATCAATTACTCACAATTGTGTACCAAACAACATTCTATACAATTTCTTGAATTTGATATACATACCGAACAATTACTCAATTTTTTCCAGACTTTAGTCTATATGTTAAACAACACTTTTTGTTTCATATGCATGTTCGACAGTTTCATGCAAGTTTGGTAGCTACATGTTCCTCTTTTATGCATGTTCAGCGCATACATGTCCAATATGCTCATGTCTGGCATGTATACTGTTCAGTAAGTACATATTCGATGTATATTTGCAAGTAGGATTTTACATGGATGTTCATGTGCTTATCATTACACTGAACTTTATGAATCAAGGTATTGGTCGTTTCTTTTCATTAAACTCCCATATACAGAGTTTATTTTATACCATGATGAATCATGTATGAATCATAACTCATGCATGTATTGTATATAACAAACAAGCAAAAGATCCAATCATAATGACGGATTCACTTGAATGTTAGTGTACTAAGTGAGTGAAAGATCAAGCTAAAGCAAGGTCTTTCATAAGCTCACAGATACGAATGGAACTTCTAACGAAAGGTTGGTTCTCCTGGCTGTAGCCATTGTGCTAGGCAAGTGGGATATGAAGGTGAAAGCAGGGTCTCCCGACAAGCCTTTATGGAGAATAGAAGATCAAGTCGCAAAAGGCAGATCTGTTGGTGTGTAATGTTTTTTTTCTGTTGGTGTATGCTAGAGGATTGGGTTTCGTCTCTACAATAATAAACCTTGTTTGTGGTTGAGTTTTGACAACGTGACAGCAAAAAACTGCAGACGGCAATGATGGCAAATTGCTCATGATGACGGTGGTGGCGACAAACTGCAGACGACAGGGCGGTAGCGACGATGACTATGGTAGCAAATTAAAGAACAAAGGAGGCTTAAAACTTCTTTTCTGTGGCTAGCTCTCTATTTTCCTCTTCCTTTTCTCAGTATGGGTTTTGTTCGGTTCTCTGCCTCCAATGTCTTATATAGACAGTGAGGAGGCTGTTTACCAGTTGCTAATTATGCACAAAGTGGGGAATTAGAGTTTGTGCATGTTCCCTCGTACATTGAGTGCATGCGTTGTCATGGGAGAAGATAAATGGACTTCTCTCCTAGCCCCCTTGACTAGGTCAAATGATGACCGTTACTCCACGTCGTGGAGGTGAATCATATAAAGGGTTGAAACTTTGATGGCCTTTCTTTGGATTCGTACATCTTTATCCTGATATGAGGCCATAAACTTACTGAATATGCACTCCTGTACCGGCCATGCATGTGGCAAACCTTGCAAGTGCTGTACATAGAAGTGCTGAACATGTACATGCCAAATCATAAACTGAAGCTATGCATCATGCTCCAATTCAATTGCTCAATGTGCATATATGTGGTAATGTCTGTTATGTTAGGAGCATGATTATTATTTTGGTGCCAACAATTGGCCATACAACTCTTTTTTTAATCAGACAATGCTGCTGGTTTCTGAACTTGTCTTCTGTATTAGGATTGTGGAGATGTGATGTCTAATGGAGCATCATCTATTTTCGAATGCAAAGCTCTTGAAGATCTTCTACTACGTCATGCTGTGAGTCAACCTTACCTGGTATCTCCTAACATGCTATTCAGGCGGAGACTTCACACTCCACCAGTAAAAACCTTATTTATGCATTTTTTTCCTGTAATATGACCACAACTATTCATCCAACATGGTTGCATTCCATGTTTCTATTTTTTTGTGGTTCTCAGATTTTCTGTACCCTTGGTTTCAGATGTTGCTTATTTATTTGATCATGCATAAGCATCACTAAATCAATGCTGATTTTAGTGCTTATATTTCAGGGACAAGGAATTGGAAAGAACATTGTAGTTGATGCTGCCTTAAGGGTATGAATCTCTGCTGGTGATAGCTACTTCAGTCCGTAAGCAATTTTTTTTAAAGAAAACCCAAACTCATATGGGGTGTGACAATTGCAGCTGCCATTGCTACGTAAGATAGCATTGGACCTGTGTGATGCCTGTGAAGGCGGGTTTGACACCCCAGGTGTAAGTGACTTGTGTCAAGAATAAAAAATCTACCTACTTCTAGACGTGTTCTTAGCTGACCAATGCCATCTTTTACGTACTGTAGCATGGCAATAGATTCTTTTTGAGCACCGTGACGATTGCCTGTTGCGAGCGTCAGAGATGCAGCTTCAATTTTCAAAGAGCAGCACACAAGCAGACTATAGTTGTGGAGTGGAACAGCAAGGAGACGAGAACAACTATAGTAAAAGATAGATTGTGAATTGCCTAAATTAACCTACTTCGGTATGAATAGGATAGCTTGATTCTGTTGGATGTCACTAGTCTCCTGTTGCTGTTTCATGAGCTGAACTTTCTATGCTCTGCAGCCTGCATGAGATGGAACCTGTTCATTCATTGGACTAGTCCATGAAAGAAAACCTGCGTTCTGCCTTGTCGATCACAATGACATGGATGGTAGGCTGGTACCGGTGGATGGAATTATGATTTTTGAAGCAAAGCTATCTTAGTGAGTTGGTGGAGGATCCGGCTTGTGGTTCCATTGAATCTGCAAACCGTCAATTTTCGAGGCTATCTATTGAACTTACGAGATCTGCATTTATTGGTCTTGATGTACATTGTAAGACACATACGTTCGAGTACAAGAATCAACATCAGATCAATCATCAAGATCTACACCTAGTGTAATGTTTTATTTCCATGCATCCCTTCTTTTCTGCCGGTGTCCAGCAGAACACATCCATTCTGTAGAGAATAATGTGATGTAATCGTATGAATCAAATTTAACAATCTGTGAATCAATATACAATGAGACATGAGTTCATTACTCAATTGGTTCGAACTATTTTCACAAGTTGTTTACTCTTATTTAAGCATGCTGTGCTTCCTTCTTCAGGTGTTAAGTCTTCCTCTGTACCATGCATGATTTCAAAAAATATAAAAATTCAGTGGTGGTTGGAACCCACTGAATCCTTAAAGATGAGACAATCTTTTCTTTTTCTTCCAAAATTGTATGCGTTCAAAATGGACGGCTCATCTATCATACTATTCCACTGGTATAGACGTCCCCAATCTTAAAAGCAGAATCAAAGAAGTAGCCACCTCTTCCCGGCACCAGCAGCAGGAGGAGGAGGAGGAGGTCGAAGAAGAAGAAGAAGATGCTCCTGCACCAAACCACCAACCTCCTCTTCTCCTCCCCCATCACCTCCTCCACTTTACCATCACGTCCCATTTCCATCTCCTTCCGCTCTCCTCCCCTCTCCCTCACCTCCCTCCTCTGCACAACCTCCACCACAGGAATCGAGCCACTAGAAACAGCAGAAGTAGACGGGGATGAGGAAGACGACCTGAAGGTAAAAGAACTCGAGGACCTGCCGGAGCAATGGCGGAGGTCGAAGGTGGCCTGGCTCTGCAAGGAGCTCCCTTCCCACAAGCACTCCACCCTCCCCCGCATCCTCAACGCCCAGCGCAAGTGGCTCACGCAGGACGACGCCTCCTATCTCGTCGTCCACTCTCTCCGGATACGCGAGAACGAGACTGCTTTCCGGGTCTGTAGTTGATAATGCCTTGTAGGCGTTTGATGATTTGTGTCGTAGGATCTCAAGTGCATTTTGGATGTATGATGGTGCAGGTGTACAAGTGGATGTCCAAGCAGCAGTGGTTTAGGTTCGATTTCCCACTCGCGACGAGGCTTGCCGAGTGTCTCGGGAAGCACGGGAAGGTCTCCAAGTGCCGCGAGGTGTTCGACGAGATTGTCAGTCGAGGGCGTGTGCCGAGTGAGACCACGTTTCATGTGCTGATTGTTGCGTATCTTGGTGCTCCGGTGGACGGCTGCCTGGAGGAGGCGTGCGGGATTTATAATATGATGGTTCAGTCGGGAGGTTACCGGCCGAGGTTGAGCTTGCACAATTCACTCTTCAATGCGATTGTTGGGAGGCCAGGTGTACTGTCGAAGAAGTTCTTGAATCAGGCGGAGTTTATATTTTGTAATATGGAGAGTTCTGGGTTTGAGATAAATAAGGATGTTTATGCTGGGTTGATATGGCTGCATAGTTACCAGGATGCCGTGGATTGGAAAAGGATTAAGGATTTAAGGGAGAGACTGAGGATTTTGGGGTTTGAGAAGAGTAGGGATGTGCTTGTCTCTATAATGAGAGCTTGCTCCAAGTTAGGAGACGAGGATGAAGTGGAAAGGACTTGGGAAAAGCTGCTTGAACTGGGTTCTCCACTTCCTTCTCAAGCTTTCGTGTATCGAATGGAGCTCTGCGCCAAAGTTGGGCAAGTAATGAGGGCGTTAGAGATATTCAAGGGCATGAATCATCGTGGGGTTTCCCCCAATGTTGTGGCATATCAAAAGATAATCGAGGTGATGTCAAAGGCCAAGGAGATTGAAATTGCAGAGTTACTTATGATACAGTTTATGGAGAGCGGCATGAAACCTCTTGCTCCTTCCTTTATTGCATTGATGGAAATGTACACAAATTTGAACATGCATGATAGATTGGAAATCACTTTCTCTCAATGCCTTTCCAAATGCAGCCCAAATCGAAGCATTTACAACTTTTACTTGGATTCATTGGTGAGAAATGACAAGATTGAAATGGCAGAGGAGATATTTAATGAAATGCATACAAATGGGGCTATTGGTACAAACGCAAGAACATGCAACATCATCTTGGGAGGATTTCTTGCTTCAGGAGAGCTTGTAAAGGCCGAAAAAATATTCGATATGATGTGCCAAAAGAAATATGAGGTAGAGCCATCATACTTAGAAAAACTTGAATGTATCCTTTGTCTAAAAAAGAAGGTTGTCAAAAAGCCTGTGAGCTTGAAACTTGATCAGGAACAACGCGAGATTTTGGTTGGCTTGCTACTAGGTGGTATACGAATTGAATCAGATGAGCAGAGGAGAATTCATGCGATTCACATCAAGTTCAATGAGAACTCTAGTGTCCATTCTGTTCTGAAGGTCCATCTTCATGAAAGGTTCTATGAGTGGTTGAGCCCACATAACAGACAAACTGATGAAGTCAATAACATACCATATCAATTTTCAACAATCCATCATTTGTGTTTCAGTTTCTTTGCTGAGCAATTCTGGATGAAAGGGAAACTCACGGTTCCGAAACTCATCCACCGATGGCTGTCAACACGGTCCTTAGCATACTGGTATATGTATGGGGGCCTGAAAACTGCCTCTGGTGATGTACTAATTAAGCTAAAATCAGGAAGTCGCGAAGATGTTAAAAGAATTGTCAGCTGCTTCCTGATGAAATCTTTAGACTGCAGAGTGAAGAAGAAAGGTAGAACATTTTGGATAGGGTTTCAAGGAAGCAATGCAGTGCAGTTTTTAAAGCTGACTGAACCTTACCTTCTGGACGGTATCAAAGGGTTTGCCAGTCCAGTATCTCAGGATTCACAAAATGCAATGGATTTCAGTGGATTTGACCAAACCTACTTCTGATGAGAAATACTATTTATCGATGAACGTACTGCTGGTCTTGATGCTAAGAGCAGTGGCAATTGTCATGAGAAGTGTGAGAAATTCAGTGGATACAGGACGGACGGTGTCTGCACAATTCATCAACCAAGCATAGACATCTTTGAGTCTTTTGATGAGGTTTTGGTCCTGATTTCATCCCTATCCTTTTGTTATGTTACTTTCTGAAGCAACATTACTCTGGTTGTTGACAATATTTCGTGTGCAGCTGCTATCGACGATAATTGGATAGGCTCCCATTGTTATCTCAGATTAATTTTACAAAAAATCAAACCATACAGGATACAGCTGTTCTCCACTTGGATAAGTTGATTCTTTAATCTTACAAAGGTTTTTCCTACCATGCTCTTCCGCATTTTGATAGAGTTGAGGAATTGATATCATGAGAAGTAGAAATTACAGAAGCTTAGTAATAAAAATGTTTATTCAGATGTTGAATACGAAACTAAAGTATATGATGATTACACAAAGAACTTAAGAACATAAGCTTATGCTACATCACTTATGGTACATGAGTGTTACAATGCTCACTAGTGAATGGAGGGAAGCTGTTCTTTTCATTCCACTATTGTTGATCTCAACCTTTTCTTAGATGACATACGAGTTTTCATAGAAACATATTTCAAAGTGAACAATATAGGATACAACGAGTTGTTTTCCAAAGGCTATTTGAAATGACCCCATGCTTTACTTGATGTTATTTACAGCTTGTGTTAAACAAGCTTAAGAATCTTATTCATAAGATCCAAAAAAACCTATATTAAATACATTATAAACTTCATTAGATCCAAAAGATATTTGAAAATACATTACATAATCTTTAATATCTTAACAAAATAGAGATTAATTAAGAGGACTACTCATAAGTTGTAATTCCATTTAATTGTTCCCAATTTCCTATCTTCTATTCTATCTGGATTGTTTTTTTTTTTGTTAACGGTTTAGCAGTTTAGTATTTCAACGGCATTAAAAGTCAAGTAAGAGACAATGTTATGTCCAAAAATATTACAGAACCACAGGCATTATAGTCCTCATCTAAGTATCACAAAAAATAGTCCAATATGGAATTGTAAATTCAACAGAAACAGAAAGATTTCTTGCAGCATATGGGGTAAAATCATTAATCCAGATTCTCTATGTTATTTTGAGAATTCACTTCAAATGGTACTCTTGAAGAAGAAGGAATGGAAGGGGGAATGGTAGTCTCCATCGATTGTGAAGCCATGACAGAGACAAATTATAACATTTCCTTCTTCTCAAAACCTGAAACCAAAGTTTCTACCCAAAAATGCATCAGAGAAATAATATCATGAATGATCAAGGAATATGATCTTACTGAATTATGAAAAATCCTATTGTTCCTTTCTTTCCAAATCAACCAGAGAATGA
>JAMKQA010037660.1:0-10439 GCA_024699735.1 Posidonia australis | reverse complement strand
TCTTCGTTTACGAGGCTCCTTGTATTCTCTAGGAGTTACCCTTGAGAAATCCTATATAAGGACCCCTATAGGCAACCATTAGAAGAGGTTAGAAGGATCCAAGAGAGATCTAGTGCAAGCTATCTACTGATTTCTACAACCCAATCTCAATTTTCTCAAGCATTCCCTTGTATTATGAAGCATTTCCAGCCCTTCCAAAGCAATAAGGATCTTATCATCTTTGGTCTCTCAAGAAGGAACACCTTGGACAAGGTAGTTCCACCATCCATCCTTTTATTTTTTACTTAGTTCCTGCACCAAATAAAACATGCCATGCATTCACATATAATCTAAGTTTTCCTTGCTGTTTACATAAGAATTTCTTGATGAGATGGTTGCTCCATGTATAGGCAATTCGCATGTGTAAAATCTGAATAGAAAATTCTGCATTATAATATGTCTTTCTTCTTTATTTCCTTACACTAAGATCTATGATCCATGCATATATGTTAAGATATGCTAAAGAGATGTTCTTGATGCATTCACCACTTGCTTGTCCAATCGAGCTTATTTTCTCATGCATATTCTTTAATATCCATGCAAATACTTTCAGCCATGAATCCATGATGTGATATGATTTGGAATTAAATGGAAGGAGACATTCATGTGATAATGTTTCATCATGTTTTAGTCTTTTATCATTTGCATAATTAATCTGGCTAAAAATCACTTACCTTTGAATCTAGCCCAGATTCTGAATCAGACTGCAGTCTGATTCAGATATTCTGGGGAGCACCATCTGGAGCACCTACATGGCGCATCAGAGTGACGCAAAAAATCAGAGCACCACTCTGGCGCACCATTCTGGTGCACCAGACTGGTCAGAGAACAAATCATCCTATTTTGCATCCCCATCTGTATGTTTTCCGAACAGTTTTGAATCAGATTTTTTCAGTGGGTACTCCTTGATATTCTCTGATCGTGCATACATGATTTTAGTTTCAAGTGATGTTGCTTTTCAGTTGCATTACTCTTTGATCATTCAGTCCATGGCTAAAATCTGGTAGGCTGGTTGCACTTTACTCCTATGTGGAGAGCCTTATGCATCAGCCCATGATCCAATGACATGGCTGAATCTTGCTGTTTTCATTTAGCATGAATATGATGTGATCTTGTGTGAGGCTACTAGCCCTTGAGCACAAGGTCCACAAGTCTTCTCACACTTGCATTCCTTTTACTTCTAAAGCATATTTTTCAAGTCTTGCGAAGGACTTTACATTGCATAATTTTCTGAGCGCATTTATATATGATTTTGTACTGCATGGATTTCTGTTTTTCCCCAGCACATCTTTCTAGCCCACACAGGAGCACATAGGTGGCGCACCGGACTGGAGCACCAGTCTGGCGAACCTACCAGGCACATCAGCCTATTTTCAATAGCACACAACAGGTTTTCGCATGGTTTTTAGCATGATTTCTAACTTTGATTTGCTTTTAGTTTTCTTTGGCTTTCTTCCTTGGTATATCCAGGAAGACCTTTTCTGTTTTTAGCCATTTCTATGCATGTTAGATCATACATTGCATGTAGTAAAGCAAGGATGAAAAATCGCTCAAAATATTTAGATCTTTGATCTATTTCTGCAATATCTTTGCATCGACACCTAACTCGATATGTGAGCGATATTTCTGAGCATTAGGACACACCCTGCACTCCATGCACCCTTATTTTAGCATAAGAAACCACTCACTTAGCATGGCATGGCATATCACCCTCGGGTGTACAGTAAAGGCTGAAAAGCCGACATTTCATAGGCAAATGAGAAACCTATAAAAGACCGATTTATCGGGCGCACGAGGGTGCCTAGTACCTTCCTCGCGTGTAACAGGGATCCTTACCCATTTTTTGTTTACAAAGACTTTTTCAATTGGTTTTTTATATGCATGATTTGAATGATTCTTTTATGGTTTTCCTCGTCTTCCATTTTAATAGACTAGGTGGCGACTCCTGCATTTGCATTCTTATTTTATTTTTGCCGTGACTTTGCCGATCCTCGTGTATTTGGCCTTTCGTGCCAAGCCCGAGGATGTCGCCGGCATGGTTACTGGAACTGGCGACTCCGCTGGGGAAAACCATATCCCGACTTTGTTTTGGTTTCTCCTTTACTTTGGCTTTTCTCCTTGCTTGCCTTTTTCCATGCCTTGCATTGGTGGTCCCTTTTATAAGTGATGTCTTTCTTGCATGCATGCCTTTGCATAATGATTGTTTTCTTTTTACACAGTTGCTATGTCGTCACTAGTGCACATAATTTGCATATACTTTTGCGTGATAATTCATGACTAAATTGCATGTTTATTTCCCTTCTTGTATATGCCATGCCTAGGAGAATTAGAGACATGTTTGCTCTCCCCATTTGGTTAATGAAAACATAAAAACCAAAAATCAAGAAATCAGGCAAACTAGTGACAAATTGCACATTTCCCCATGGTTTAATAAGCTTGCAAGTAAAAGACTCAAAGCATACTTTGCATACATCATATAGGGCATGCATATTCTCCTCTCCTAGGCTCGCCTATATAGTCTGCGAAGGACATTTCTCGGTGGCTTATCCTATGGCTTTGGCATGGGATGAAAAATCAGGTCTGTCCCTCCTTGTCCGGGGTCGTGTCGGTGTAGTAGAGGGTACAACCTACTACTTTGGTAGAGGACGAGGCCCCGAAAGCACCACCCGTTCAATGCCTAGGCTATGGCCAGGATTTAGAATGGGGACCTTATTTTTTCTAAACTTGAGTTGGAGACCTATTCACCCCTATGTGAACCTGGAGTAGACAGCTTAATAGGACATCCCTAGTTGGTGAGAGAGTGCATACTAGGGGCATTCATTTGCATCTCATACCACCATAAACATTGCATCTTTTCTAACTTGTTTGTTTTGTGCATAGGATTTCTGGTTTGTGAGTTTCCTTAGCTTAAGCTCCGGATCTTTCCTTTCACTAACTCTATCTACGACCTTATTCATGACCGCGTCTCCCGAGTTATTCGTTACTTTCGACGATAGCTCGTCTAGGATCCGTCCTATCCTTCCCAGTCGCAGTCCAATCCTTACTCGCTCGCGATCCACGATGGCCCAGCATGCCAGCGAGTCCCTTTCCCCTGTTGTCCAGGAGGAGGTCCCAGTCTCGGGATACTCTTCATTTGTGCCTGTTCTAGTCATCACTGCTGCCTCCACTTTTGCCTTAGCTTCTGGAGGATCTCCACCACCTCAATTCCATGTCCCTGTGGCAACCCCGCCTTCAGGACCACCTGCCTGGTCTTCTCCTGCTGTTGGGGCCACAGCAGTTGAGTCTGTCTCTCCCCAGGGCTATGTGTATACTAGACCTCCTCCCACTACGACTGTCTCTGTAGTAGCCGCCCCCTAGTTCGGACAACTGGGATCTCAGCCTCTTGTTTCCTCCCCTGTCTTGCCTCCATCCTTTGGAGCCACCGGCGACGATCCCGTCACTGCGCAACTGCAACAAATGTCGGCCCTCGCCTAGCAGTTGTAGGGATTGGCATTGGCACTCCAGCCCTTTTCGGCTCTGTCCTTCCTGGCTCCCGAGTTGCCTTTGCTACCGCCTCTAGGATCACAGTTTGCATCCACTGCACTCCCCCCACAGCTGTCGTCATCCCTCATCTCTCCGGCAATAGGAGTGTCGACACTACCTTTTGTTACACCTACACAACACCCACCACAGTATGCATCCCTCCTATCTGGTGGCCAGCCTCCTAGGCTAGCAGGAGCACAACCCTCTGTGAGCCTTGTACCGGAGACCATTCCGGTCCAATAGCTCATGCTCCCACACTCTGCACCACTTGTTGCACCACCCCCTGCATTATCCTCACCCTTGTACCACACACAAGGTTCATCTTTTGTCCCACAGCACACTGCACCCATGCACGGGTACATTGGCCATCCTGCCGTGGCACCAGACGGCGGAATGGTGGATCCGGAGGAGCCCTTAGGGGTGAGCCATACAGTGTACGCAGCACCCGCCTCTGCTGCACAATCCACAGCTGCAGTAGCTCTGGATGCTTTCCTTGCGAGAGTAAACAATCTGGAGCGCACTCTTCGACAAGTGCAAGGCGGGGATCGCTAGTCCTACCAATTTCGGGACCTCTATTATTTCCCAGAGTGACTCTCCCCCCAAATTTCCAAATCCCAGAATTTGAAAAATACAATGGTAGGGGCTTCCCAATTACCCATCTAAAAGCCTATTGCGGAGACCTCGCTTAGCTCCAAGATGATGAAAGGTTGTTAATCCGCCTGTTCCAAAAGAGTCTCATGGGACCCACGTTGAAGTGATTCACTTCCCTCAACATGGCCACCATCAAGACTTGGGACGACCTTACGCATTCCTGGAATAGTATTCCTTCAATCTCGACTTTGTCCCAAAGCGGGAGGACTTAGTCGCAATCGAGCAGAGGCCCTAAGAAACATTTGAGGAGTATGTTGGACGTTGGCGATCCTTGGATTCGCAAGTCAAAGATAGACCCTTCGACGAGGAGTCTATTGAGATCGTGATCCGTGGAGCACAGTCAGCAGTCGGGGCTCTGCTAAGCATACAACCAGTCACCACATTTTCTGCACTGCTCCGGGCGGGCACCCGTGTTGAGAGCTCACTATGCAGCGGCAGGTTTCCAGCGCTCTCTGCATTTGCCAAACAAGCCACTTCCTCACATAGTGGCGCTAGCAACAGCATCAACAGGCACAATGCCAATCCACTTAGGAGGCGGGATCCCTCCAAGGATACAGTTTCTTACATTAGATCCCTTGCTGCACCGGCGAATGTCCATCCGCCCCCTCAGCATCAAGTAATTTATGCACCCACGCCTACACCTAGAGCACCTCATGCATCACACATCACTCCCACTCCAGTTTATCCTCCCCCTCAGGTGGTGATGCGCCCGCCATTGGCACATTCGCAGCCAAGGCGGCAACACCGTGACAGGCGCCACTATACCCCTTTAGTGGAACTGTTGAGCATGGTATTCCTTAAAGTCGCATCCCTCCTGAGGCTGCCTGAGGTGCGCCCGCCACCAAGTCCGCTTCCTGCCTGTTATAATGCGAATGCATTCTGCAATTTCCATCGGGTCATAGGTCACTCGATGGCTAATTGCCTGACACTAAGGAATGCAATCTTGGACTTGATTGACCAGAAGGTCATTGTGATTAACTCACAGGAGGTAGGCCCCGACCCCGCACCAGTAGCTGCACAAGCACCACTAGCACAACCCAATATAGTTAGCCAACCTTTACCCCAGCATTCAGCCCCGGGAGCAACAGGCCCCTCGGGAGTCAATTCCCTTTTTTGTTGATTCTATCTGATCTTTTATTTGTCCTACTGGTCTTATTTTTGATTCCGTGCTGTGTCAACCAATTAGAGCCAGTTAACCTCTTTCCTGCTCATGAGTCTATCAGCCACTTGGCCGTTCTCTACAACCCTTGCCTAGTGGTCAAAAATTTGTGTCGCAACTGGAGTATGAGAAAGGAATCCCTTGGGCGATACGACTAAGGAACCGCCGAGCCGATCAAGGCGGAAGAACGAAGAGAGCACAAGGAATTGAGATACGAGCGTTAGAACCAACGGAAGAGATCCCCTGCGCTCAGGTAAGTCCCCAAAAACAATTATTTCCCGCGATTTAACTAACTTCACCAATGCAGGCGTATTGAATCCAAACCAGAGTTTTTTCATAGCCTCAATATCATAATCACCAACAGTTTTTTGAAGATTTTTTCTTGAGAACGGTCACTCAGAACTGTCACTAGCGCATCAGGCAGTAGTAGTGCAAGTTGTTGCTCAAAAGGCAAACACAGGAAGCCTGATAGATGACAGTTGGAGATTTGGACATTTTTTACTCCAAGAACAATCAGAGGTGCTCGTAGGAGACTTAGCAGAGCACAACAGCATCAGGGAGGCGAAAGCAGTTACCTCGCCACCGCAGCCAGAATCACAAGGACTAAGCTTCAACTATGGTCCCTCAAGAATCAAAGAAAGTCTTCACTGGACCAATGGTCGTTGCCTGTCAGCATCTTTTAACTGGAAGTACTACCAGCGATCGTCGGCCACTCTCGAGCCTTGCAAAGCATTCCATTGAAGGTCATGCATCTATGTTTTTGCTTACTGCATCCGCACATCACCTAAATCACATCATATGCATTGTATCTTCCTTTCGTTTTGCATTGTAATTATAATGTGAACATTGGCATAACCATTGCCCGTTGAGGAAAGTCGGAAGCCTGCCTGCTTAGGAAGAGTTTGACCCTTCTCACATGTTACTACCTGTGTGACCTAGGAGGTAAGGGAGTCAGTTTTTGTGGGAACAAGGGCGA
This sequence comes from Posidonia australis, assembly GCA_024699735.1. NCBI lineage: Eukaryota > Viridiplantae > Streptophyta > Magnoliopsida > Alismatales > Posidoniaceae > Posidonia > Posidonia australis. The sequence continues at coordinate 4,092 of JAMKQA010037660.1, read as the reverse complement.
AATGTACAAATTCCCAAGGGACCTATATCTCCAGAGGGAGTAAAAATGTTAGGTCTAGAGAGAGTGCGAGCAAAAAAGAAACAACATAGACTTTGGAGCATAAAAGAAATAAGAAGATAGAAGTCGCAGATAGAAGTCGGCTCCAATAAGAGAGGCTTGTAGGACGATTCTATCCCTATCACATAACTTGGAGAGGAGTTGAAGCATACACCTACTAAGCCCATATTTGCAAAGGGACTAGCCACCCCTTTTATATCAAACAGAAAGAGCAGCCACCCCTCAGCCTAGGTGTTTATTACCTCCAAGCAGGGATAGGGTAAGTCAACATGCCTTTGAGGGAGTAAAAGAAAAATGAATCATCGAGAAAAGAGTAGGTGTAGGGCCCAAGGAGTTTGAGATGGAGCCCTTTTTTTTTTTTTCAAAGCCCATTGGCTGAGTGAGAGCCACCATAAACCTAGGGATCCAGGTAGCACCAAGTGAGTTGAGGACATTCTAGTTCCTTCTAGCAGGCAATGAAGGCTTCCCGGTGCTGAGGGCATATTTTCTACCAACCATGCATAAATCTTGCTTCCATCTTATAAGACTTGCATAAATCTTTTGGCATTTAGCATTGGAGATCACACCACTTTTGCATTTTTGCATCGCTTTGCAAGGCATTTGCCCACGTTCCAACCAGGGGCTTGCCAGTTGCCTTTTGAGTTGGAATGTTGGCAAAAAAGAGAGCTCAATCAAGGGCATGTTAACTGCTCTTTGGTTGGACGTAGACTAGGGGCATGCCAGCTGCCTTTCTAAGTCACGAAGATCAAAGGGACAATACTACTTTTGGGAGCATGCAGATGAGACTCCTCACAAGCACTTCAGGATAAGCCTATCAGAAGCATAGCTGTCATGGCACATGAAATCAGTTGGTGATATGAACAACAATAGCCCGCAGACCCATTAGAATTCTTCCTAGCAAGCTCAGTCTACCTGAAGCGAAAGGCATGAAAAGTGGGTTCACTTCAACCTGGACAAGGTTCAACAATGAGGATAATATGCTTCGAACACACAATTGCTCACGGTCCTCAGCAATCAATACACCAAGCCATGTTTGTAGAACATCAGAACAATGCTTTGGTGTTACCATGATTGGATATCCCTGCACGGCACATGGGCTAGCAGATATGATAGTTATTTAGTGGGCCCCATCACATACGAGCAGTGCATATATCTTAATTTCCAAAGTCTAAAGCACAGAATGGCTGCAAGAATTGCATTGTTGTCCTCCGCACTCTGTAGTCTGCAAGAGGCAAAAAGAAATGCCAAGAAAATGAATGCACAAGTCTTCAAGTTCACCAGATGGGTAAATTTGCAGAAAACCCCTGAGATTGTGAAGTATGCAGAATAACTCGCATAGTGTGCGACATATCACATTTGAACAGAAGCCTACAAGCACCCAGCAAAATATCAAATATCATAGCACTGCAATTACACAGCAATCAGAAGTTTGTCATATCAGGAAATTAGCTATTCAGCAACCAGATATGCCCCAGCTTTTTGCGAAACCCACAGCAAAGCCAGCACTCCAGCAAGGAGGATATTGCACATGCATCTCAGCGAGAACACCAGCTTCCGTGCCACAGAGCTAGCAACAAGCAGTTCTGCCCTCCAGATTGCATCTGAGACGGTTTCCGTCCTGGGGGATAATCCAGGGATTATTGCTTTTGTTTCTCCAGGTTCTCGCTTCGGGCAGACGAGATCCTTCTATCCCTTCTTTCCTTGGATTTTCGCGAGCGCGAAATCCTCTTGTTTGACCATTGATCGGGCGGTCAAGGTCCTTTTCCTTCGCTTTCTTGGGGTTTTCGCAGGCGTGAAATCCTCTTGTTTGACCTTTGACCGGGCGGTGAAGGTCCTTTTCCCTTGCTTACCTGGGATTTTCGCGGGTGTGAGATCCTTCTGTTTGACCTTTGATCGAGCAGTCAAGGTCCTCTCCTTTGCTTTTGTTGGATTCTCGCGTGCGCGAAATCCTTTTCCTTGGCTTCTGACCGGGCGGTTAGAGTCAACCTTTGACCTGCCGGTCAAGGTCATTTCCTTTCTTTTCTTTTTTCCTCGCAGGATCGAGATCCTTCTGTTTGACCTTCGACCCAGCGGTCAAGGTCCTCTCCTTTGCTTTTGTTGGATTCTCGCGTGTGCAAAATCCTTTTCCTTGGCTTCTGACCGGGCGGTCAGAGTCGATCGTTGACCGGGCGGTCAAGGTCATTTCCTTTCTTTTCCTTTTTCTCGCGGGCACGAGATCTGTTTTCTTGGCTTTTGATCGGGCGGTCAGAGTTGACCTTTGACCGGGCGGTCAAGGTCATTTCCTTTGCTTTTCTTGGATTATCGTGGGCGCGAGATCCTTTTTCTTGACTTCTGACTGAGCAGTCAGAGTCGACCTTTGACCGGGCGGTCAAGGTCATATCCTGCTCCTTGGATTTTCGCGGGCACGAAATCCAGCTTGTTGACTTTGACCGGGCGGTCAATGTCATTTGCCCTCTTGGATTTTCGTGGTCGCGAAATCCAGCTTGTTGACTTTGACCAGGCGGTCAATGTCCTTTGCCCTCTTGGATTTTCGCGGGTACGAAATCCAGCTTGTTGACTTTGACCTGGCGGTCAATGTCCTTTGCCCTCTTGGATTTTCGCAAGCGCGAAATCCCACTATTGACTTTGACTGGGCTGTCAATGTCTTTTGCCCTCTTGAATTTTCGCAGGCGTGGAATTCAGCTTGCTGACTTTGATTGGCGGTCAACGTCATTTGCCCCTTTTGGATTTTCGCAGGCGCGGAATCCAGCTTGTTGACTTTGACTGGGCAGTCAACGTCATTTGCCCCTTTTGGATTTTCGCGGGCGCGGAATCAAGCATGTTGACTTTGACCAGGCGGTCGACGTCATTTGCCCCTTTTGGATTTTCGCGGGCGTGGAATCCAGCTTGTTGACTTTGACCGGGTGGTCAACGTCATTTGCCCTTTTGTATTTTCGTAGGTGTGGAATCCAGCCTGTTGACTTTGACCGAGCGGTCAACGTCATTTGTTCCGTTTGGATTTTCACGGACGCTGGAATCCAGCCTGTTGACTTTGACCTGACGGTCATTGTCATTTGCCTCTCCTGGACTTTCACAAGCGCGAAATCCAGCTTGTTGACTTTGACTGGGCAGTCGAAGTCTTTGGTTTCTCTCGGATTTCCTTGGGCAGGAAATCCGATGGCTTGACCTTTTGACCAGATGGTCAGGGTCCTAGTCCTTCTCTCGGATTTCCTTGGGCAGGAAATCCTACGGCTTGACCTTTTGACCAGATGGTCAAGGCCCTAGCCCTTCTCTCGAATTTCCCCTGGTAGGAAATCCAGCTGCTTGACCCTTTGATCAGGTGGTCAAGGTCCTTATCCTTCCGCTTCTGGGTTTTCACTGGTGCGGAATCCCGTTGTTTGTCCCTCTGACCGGGCGGTCAAGGTCCTTTTGTTTCTCTCTCTCTTCTGAGTTTTTGCGGGCGCAAAATCTCTTTGTTCGCCCTTGGTCTGTGCGGACAGGGCCTTCTGCTTCGCTTGACAAATGGTATGTTTGTCATGCCCCTCTTCCCCTTGGGCTGGTATCCCCAACTACTCGGTTGACAACCTTCATACTGTCTGGCGATTGGGATGACAAGACTTGTTTGACTTGTCATATCTCGCCTCTTTAGGTTGATAACCTCAATAATCCGGCTGATGAGTTCGACAACTTATCATTTTCCTACCAGTGGTTCCATTTGTGTGCAGGATTTCTGTCTTTTGCCTATCACATCAGCATTAGCATCAGCATCGCATCCTCTTGCAAGCACTCATTCTTGTGTTTTTGTTAGCATCAGCTTCGCATCGGCCTTCAGCATTGGCTCTTGCATTAGCATCTTGCATTGACATTACATCCCCAGCATGTAGTAGTCGCATGCATTTGCATTTGCATTTGGCAACAAGTCATGACTTTCGGTGCATCCGCCGGATAAGTGACTTACAGCCTACAGCAAACACCATCCTTCTGTAACCTCAAAATGGGGGTATCTTGTCAACCCTGAGCATCAGTCTTGGTTCCTTTCGTCCCTCGACCTCGCTC
>JAMKQA010037658.1:0-10026 GCA_024699735.1 Posidonia australis | reverse complement strand
ATGGAAGACGAGGAAAACCATAAAACACATGAAGAATCATGTAAACAAAATAAAAAGGGGCTGCGTAAAACCAGAAATGCGGGTAAGGATCCCTGTTACGTGCGAGGAAGGTGTTAGGCACCCTCGCACGCCCGTCGAATCGGTCTTCTAATGATTTCTCTTTTGCAAATGAAATGTCGGCTTTTCAGCCTTTTGCTGTACGCCCGAGGGCGATAAGCCATGCCATGCTAATGAGTGGTGTCTAGAATATAGGTGCATGATGTGTAGGGGTGTGTCCTAATGCTCAGAAATATCGCTCGTGTGTCGGGCCAAGAGTTGATGCAAAAGTATAATAAGATCAGGGGTCTAATATCTTGAGCGATTTATCATCCTTGCTTTCTATATGCCTAAATGCAAGCTAAGATGCAATAAAAACTGCTGAAAACAGAGATGTGCCTTCCTAATGCATCAAGGAAGAAAATCGGATAAAAACCCAGAAGCAAATCGGGTCGAGAAAGCAAGCAAAACATATGAAAAACATGTTGTGTGCTACTGGAAACAGGATACTGCGCCTGTTTGGTGCGCCAGACTGGTGCGTCAGTCTGGAGTGCCACCTATGTGCGTCTAGGTGGGCTAGTAATGTATGCAGGGTGTAAAACACAGAAAGCAAAGCAAAGCAAAACATTAGAGGATGCACTCTGGAAAACATGCAGTAGAAATCATTCTGAAAGAACTCGGAAAGTAAACTTTAAAGGATTTAAACATGTAAATGCAATGCGATGATCTTGAGCTCAAGGACCTGAAGCCTCACACAAGATCTCATCTATGTGAACTAGATGCAGGAAGCAATGATCCAGCCAAGCCTCTGGATCATGGACTGATGCACCTGGTTCTCACAATGGAGTAGGGTGCAATCAGTCTACCAGATTCAGCTTGGAGTTGAATAACAAAGCATAAAAAACAAATGGAAAATAGTTTGATCGAAAGCTGAAAACATGCTGGGGCATCTCGGCAAACCAGAGAATCAATCAGGAGAAAACAAGCTCAAGACTCTGTGATAAAGCCATGCAAGTTTGGCGCTGAATGCAAGTGTATTGATCTCTGACCAGTCTAGCGCGCCTACTGAGTGTGCCAGATCAGTGTGCGGGTTAGGTGCGACAGGGATGTGCGCCACAGGGATTCTGGATCAGACTGACCCGATCCAGAACCCACCCAGCAGAGATACAAAGGGGGGTCTATGCAAGTGCTAGAAAGATTATGCCATGATAAAACTGGGAAACATGCTGCGAGTGCATAAGATCAAGAATCACCATGAAAACAGAGCATTTGATATCAAGGCAAGTGAATGGGTTCATGCATGAAAATGTGTGAAATACTTTAAGAACAAGCATGATTTGGATAAAACGAATCAAAACATGTGTAAATGTTGATCAAATGTGCATGCTTCTACTTGCAAGAGCATATATGATGCGTGGTAAAAATATGGAACAACAACATATGTAGATTATATGCTAGAAATGCCAATGTAGATTTGCATGGAGCTTATTTGAATAGAAAGTACGATCATGATATCATGGAAAACATCATAAACATGGAATAAAATCAAATCATACGCAAGGTTTTAGCATGTCTTATTTAGTTCTGAAATGGCATTAAGAAATTAAAAAAGGGGAGGTAGAATGCCTACCTCACGATGTTCCTTCTTTGCGATAACAGTGACAAGAAAACCTTTGTTGCTTTGGAAAGCTCTGGGACGCAAGTAGGTGCTCCAGGGAATGAAATCAGGCTGCTGGACTGATGGAGAAGCTTGTGTAGAGGTCAGGTTTTAGAGTAGAAAATAGCTAGGTGCAGGGATTTCCACTCAGAATTCTCAGCTCTCAGGATTTTTGGTCTCTTTTTTGTGGTCTTCAAAATGGTGCCTATGGAGGTCCTTTTATAGGGAGCTCTCAGGGATGAGTTACGGGCATAAGGAGAGCCTCGCAGACGAAGAGCCTGGAATATTCCACTGCACATTCGCTGCTGGAAGTAACAGCCAAAGAAGGTGGAAAGCCAGCAGTCGCAGCCTTGTGCGTCAGGGCGGTGCGCTGCATAAGTGCGTCACCTATGTGTGCTAGGGAAGTGCGTTAGGTTGGTGTGCTAGGTTGGTGTGCTGGGTTGATGTGCTAGGTAGGTGTGCTAGGTTGGTGTGCTAGCTAGGTGCTCTCCCCAATTGGTCTGGTTTTCTAACTAGGCTGCGGGCTTGCTACGGGCTTAGGGATTGGTCCAAGGGTCAGCCATATCCAAAGCAAAAATTGGAACCTTATCAATGAATCACCTCAAAATCGGGGTGTTTACAGATGCCCCTCCTTGAGAGAGGTCGAGGGACGAAGGGAACCAAGACCGATGCTTAGGGTTGACAAGATACCCCCATTTTGAGGTTGCAGAAGGATGGTGTTTGCTGTAGGCGGTAAGTCACTTATCCGGCGGATGCACCAAAGTCATGACTTGTTGCCAAATGCAAAATGCGTGCACCTACTGGTCTAAATGCTGGGAATGCAATGCTAATGCAGGATGCAAATGCAAGAGCAGACGCGAAGTCGATGCAAAATTGATGCTAATGCTGAAAACACAAACAAAAGAAGCATTGGAAGAAAATGTGATAAGTTGTCGGACTCATCAGCTGGATTATGAGGTTATCATCCAAAGAGACGAGATATGATGAGCCAAATACGCCTTGCCAACCCCAGCCGCCTGACAGCGTGACGGTTGTCAACCGAGTAGTTGGGGGTACCAGCCCGAGAAAGAGAAAAGGGGGCATGACAAAGGGATAATTTGTCAAACGAAGCAGGGCTTGGTTCGCACGAACCAAAGGCGAACAAAGAGATTTCGCGCCTGCGAAAACTCAAGAAGGAAAAACAAAAGGACCCTGACTGCCCGGTCAGAAGGTCAAACAACTAGATTCCGCACCCACGGAAATCCAGGAGAGAAAAGAAAAAAGGACCTTGACCGCTCGGTCAGAGGGTCGAACAACTGGATTTCCTGTCCGGGGAAATCCGAGAAAAGGGCTAGGACCTCGACCATCGGGTCAAAAGGTTGAGCCACGGGATTTCCTGCCCCAGGAAATCCGAGAAAGGGGCTAGGACCTTGACCATCGGGTCAAAAGGTCGAGACACGGGATTTCCTGCCCCAGGAAATCCGAGAAAGGGGCTAGGACCTTGACCATCGGTTCAAAAGGTCGAGCCACGGGATTTCCTACCCCAAAAAATCTGAGAGACCAAGGACTTTAACTGCCCGGTTAAAGGCAAGGAAAGCCTAGGAAAGGCGAAGGACATTTGACCGCCCGGTCAAAGCCAAGGAGTTGGATTTTGCACCCGCGAAGATCCAAAGGTGGCACATGACCTTGACCGCCCGGTCAAAGTCAAGCAAGCTGGATTCCGCACCCGCGGAAATCCAAAGGGGCAGACGGGTCTTATCCGCTCAGGATGAGATCCTGAAAAGCAAGGTGATAACTCCAGGATTATTCCCCTAGAAGGAACTGCAATGAGCTGATTGTCGGGGTTGCGGTGCGGAGATTGACACTTTTGTCGAGATGCACGCTCGGATCTCTTGTTTGCTGCGATTCTTCAAACTGCTTGCAAAAGGTGAGGACCTATGTGCAAATATTCACAATTCTTGGGCTTTATTGCAAATTACCCAACCAAACTGCTTTTTGGTTGCTGTACTGCGACTGTGCGGTGACATTTGAGCTTCTACTGTCTTCCGGCAAATGTTTGCTCTGAAACAAATTTGTCGTGCCTTTCTGGGACTGATTTGCAATTTTTCAAAATGCAGGGGGTTTTCTGCAAATTACCCATAGGGCGCATTTGTGAGCTACGTGCAGTGACTCTGCATATTCTGCATTTGGTATTTGCTGTGGAATGACAAAGGCTAGAATGCAATTGTCACGATCATTTTGCATTTTGCACTCTGACTTATTTCTCGTGCGGGCCCCACTGGCCAACTGTCATAACTACCAAACTTTCTCCTCTTTGCTGCTTGGAACTGCATGGCTGTGCAAAGAGTTGCATGCTGCAGATGCATTTTAATTTTTTTCCAAGGCATTGAGCATGAGCCTTACGGAAGAAAAATAAAATTCTTCCTCCTGCAACAAAAACTCGCGCCTCTTCCTCTTCTCCATCTTCTTCTTTCTGCACGCGAGAGGCTGCGTCCTCCTCTTCTTCTTCTCTTGCAGCGGCGGTAGCGGTTTCCTGTCCTTGCAGCGGCGGCATGCATGGAGTGCGCGGAGGGGTTCCTCCTAGCTAGTGCGCGCATGAGGCACGTTGGCGTGGTGCGGAGCGGTTGCGGTGACAGCGGCGGTGGCATGGACCAGATGCTGCGGGATTGGCTGGACCGCAGCTCGCTAGCGAGGGTAAGTTCCGATCCCTCTCCCTTTTGCTTTGCTTGTATGCCCTGCCCCTCTTTCGTTGCGGGTGATCGGCGGTGGGAGGTCCCCGGTGGACCTAGAGCGGCAGGCCCGTTCTGCGTGGGTTGCTGCGGCGGAATGGCAGGCTCGGGCTGCGATTGCGGGTTTCGGAGTGCAGCAGCTAGGGCTTCCGCGGGGTGGCTGACTCTCGAGCTGCAGGCACGATGGTTGGCTGCGCGGTGGCTACTGGATTTGGGATTGTAGGCACGCCAATGGAAGGCACAGGCTGCTAGTGGCGCTCTAGGCTGCCGTTGATGCTCTGGCCTGCCGGTGATGCTCCGGCGGGCTGCCCTGACGGTGGCTGATAGATTTGCACATACTGCCATTGCTTGTATTTAATTTCTGATTTGCACATACTGTCAACTGCTTTGCATTGAATTGCTTGACATTTTTGCACTGATTCATAACCGTATGCTTGCATTCTGCCATTACATGCCCCAGTTTTATCAAAATATCCTACGATCCGTTATTATGCCACATTTAATTTAGACGCTTGTTGCTATTGTTCGACTTTTTGTCTGCAAGATGATTCAGTTCCTGAGGTGGGAACCCCATAGTCTTCGGGGGACATGCCTTCTAGTTCTCGTTTCGGACGAGGAGGCAGTTCTTCGAGGTCGCGGGCCTCTGGTAGCTCGACACCCGCTATCCCTGTTGAGGAAAGCTCGAACTGAATGGAAGAAGAATATTCAAATCCGGTATCTTCTGACAATTGCATTTCCAGGAGTTTGGAAACTTCGAGGGGCGGCTATTGAGTGACTGTCATATCTGTGAGAGCCCCAAGTTTGAGGTAATTTCTTTGCTTTGTGCTCATTATAAATTGCTTTCTGCTTTTTGCTCTTGTGCTGTTTGCTCGTGACCTGGTTTAAAATATGTGCTTGACATTTCAAGAGGGGGATGCAAACCGGATCATGCGGTGCCACTGGGGTCCGATGCTTGAGCATTTCCACCGTCTGCCAGAGTTTCTACAGGACTTTCTCCATCACCTATCTCCATTTGGCGGTTTGCTGCGCCTTCCAATCATCCACGGCCACTACAACTTCTTCTGGGCCATGGTGGAAAGGTGGAGGTTCGAGACACACTCCTTCCACTTCCCCTTTTGGTGAGCTGACTGTTCTGCCTGATCAGTGGGCTCTACTGACGGGCCTACCTTTTGGTGACGAGCCCATTATTGGCGAAACCACCCATGGCTGTCACCTCGCGCCTACACATCTTGGCCGTGTCCCTCCTAAGCCGCCTAGGGGGAAGCATATGATCACAGTGGGGTGGTTAATGGAATGGGACAAGTTCTGGCCCAACCCCGAGCCTAGTAGTGAGGAAGCAGATTTTGTACTGAGGCATTTTCTACTAGAGCTGCTGGCCTTGATCTTCTGCGATTCGTCAGCCTACTGTATCCACGTTGACTGGATTGCATATCTGACCAACCTGGAGCACCTGGATCACTATGACTGGGCTGGTGCTAGCTATACCTGGCTGGTCTGTGGGCTTGACAACGTGGTCAAGCTCGGGCGCCACTTTTACGTGGGGCTGTACCCTCTGCTGACTGTAAGTATTTGCTTCTTTGTTACTTTGCTGAATAAACTTCTTTTATGCTTTACATTTGATAAATTGCTTTGCTTGCATTTATAGTACTGGATCATGGAGCACATCACCAGGGGGCATTGCTTTGGCCGCCTACGAGACAAGCTCCTGCCCCTTCCTCGCTAGTGGGTCGAGCCTGACCACTGGGCCACTGCTGGGGTGTTTAGCTATGAGTCCTACTGGTATCTGCTGGACTTGGTAGAACTCGAGGATGTAAGTCTCCTTTGCCTCTAGACTTTGCATGCCTATTGTACTTTCTTTGCTTACAGTTTCTGTTTCTGTAACAGGTTCACCTACGCCCATTCGCTCGATATGATGGCTTCAACTGGGCTCCCTTGAACTCTGGCCGCGTTCTAAGGGACAAACAGGTGAGATTCTACTGCATGAAGAAGTCGGCCCTCTACCTCCTAGGGCGTGTGCGGTATCAGTTCTCTGATGTATTCTGCATTCCTGCCCCTCCTCCTGCTGACATGGACCTCCCGACAACGACTCACTCGGCTGCTAGGCGCGGACATGCAGTTGCCATGGCTTCTCAGGACAGGCATGTCCTTCGAGAAATCAACTATACAGACTATCTTGCTTGGTACCGGCGTGCAGGGAAGCTGTACCTGTTCGAGGAGGCTGTGTGGGATAGCTAGTGAGGGATGTGGTATGCGACCAGCTGGGCTCAGGTACAAAATTTCCATTTCTACTTTGCTTTCCTTTGCTTTTGCATGAACTATGATAATCTGATAGTTGCTTTAATGCACAGGCCTTCGAGGAGCAATTTGGAGCCTTCTATGCTAACATTCGCCGAAAGCGGGTAAGATTTTTATTTTGCAAACTGTCATATTAAACATATCTGATACTTCTGCTATTTTGCAGGAACTACGCTGGTGCAACATTGTCCAGGTATGCTTTCCTCTTCTATTGCTGCTGCTATATTCAAAAATTCTCTTATTGCTAACATATGTTTGCTTTTTGCAGCAAGATTTCCTTGCCGGGAGGGCGAATGTAGACACCAGCGGGAACTTTACCAGGGAGGTGCCTGAGGAGGACTGTTCTGACACCGAGGTCACCCAGGTGGTTCTCAACTCTGCTCCTCATTCTCAGGTTGCCGCCGCTGCTCAATGGTCGCGCCGACTCACTCGAGCAGGCAATAGGACCCTGGTTGAACAGTTCCAAAAGGCGGCGGCTAATGAGGAAGACTTTGAGGAGGAGTGATGTTTTTTTTTTGTATATTGCTGAAAATCATGTAAAAACTCTATATAACATTTTTGAAAATATATGAGATATCCTCAGATTTTGCGATGTGCCCTTCGGGGATTTTTGCAGGTTGTATGCAAACAGGTATCCCATGCTGGGTTAAGCAAAAATGGTGCCGATTTGGCGAGGTAGATAATCTGAACTGATGCTGCTGTATTTCTGTCTTTCTGGGCGCCACCTATGTGCGCCGCCTAGGTGCGGTAGCTTCCTGCGCCATATAGGTGCGTCCCCAGAAATGGCGAGTTTTGTTTCCTTTCCAGATGCAAAACCCTGCTGCTCCCCTATAAAAATCTCATTCCTTACGAGAAAAGTCGCCGCCTCTCGTGAAGAAAAACACTGCAGACCTCGATTTTTGCTACAGCAACCTCGTTTTCTGAGTACGGACGCGTAATTGTATGATATATTGTCATTTTTTGTTGTTTCATGCAGATTTTGCTTATGCAGATTTTTTTACAGCAGATGTCTATTGCATGATCCCTCGTGCCTAATACTCTGCTGGATTTAATCACGCTTTCTTTGTTATCTTTTGCTAGCTTTTGCATCATAAAATTTCTCTGCATATATGCTATTCTGCGGATTTCCTTTCTCTTTCAGCAGATTTTTTGCATGTGTGTTCCCTGTATTGCCACAAATTTTTCCTTGCAGTTCATTTTTCTGTATTGTAACAAGATGACAGATTTCTTTTCTGTTTTGCATGGTAGATTTACCTCAGATTTTTCTGTATTGTATTTGCTTCTGCCCTTTGTAATTCTATGCTGCTTTGCCTCTTAAGAACAGGATTTTCATGCGTATGCCTTTACACCTGATTTTTGCATGCAATATACCGCTGATCTTTTCTGCATCTCTTACTGCTGTGGCTGATGTTTGCAGAGTTATCCAACCATGGAGACCCCGAAATTCTACTCGGATGCTCTGCGCAGCTGGATTGACGTATTGACGCATGCTGATCGAGAACAACTGAAAACCTGGGGCATATCATCCTCCCTTCTCAGTATTGCCAATGTAGAGGTCAATTGGCACCTGCTATGTGCCATGGCCCGTTTCTGGAGGCCAGCTTTGCATGTGTTCCGCTTCGGGCAGGTGGAAATGACTATCACCTTGGAGGAGGTCAGGCGCATCTGTGGCTTGTCGCCATTCCTGTCTCCCTCTGTGTTTTTCTGCCATGACAACTATGTCCACGTCGTGAGCCGCCTCACGGGCGTTGCCAAGGAAGAGTGTGAGAAAAGCATCATCTACCGAGATGGTCTTACCCCCATGGTACGTCTGGATTACCTTGATAGCATCATTGGTGCCTGTTCTTCTCACCCTTTGTGGCTTTTCTGCTTCGTGCTGCGCTTCTTGGGGGAGCTGATTTTCAGTCACGGCCAGACAACTGTGGCCATTGAGGTGGCCGAGATAGCCTGGGCGGTAACGGCTCATGAAATTGATCTGGCTCCGATTCTACTTGCTGAGACTTTTGTAGGCTTGGACCGAGCATCGAGGCACTCCCACCACTTCTATGGATGTGGTGCCCTGGTGCAGGTAAGCAGATCATCTGACCATTAATAACATTTTGCTGTGCTTTAAATAACCATAACTCCCTTTTGCCAGGTCTGGTTTGCTGCTCACATGGGGGTAAAGATTCTGTGTCCTTGGCCTTGCGTCTTTGAGGCCTACAGCCGCACCCATCACTCGAGGGTGCTTCCAGGGGTGCCAGAATTGTGTGAAAAGCTGCGGAATCTTGAGGCAGATTCTGTGACGTGGTGCAGTATTTCCTCTGCATCACAGAACTTCACTGCCTTTTCCAACACCACGAACATGCGACTCGTGGTACTCCCTGGATTTTCTGGAGGTGTGGAATACCATCCCGTCCGGGTTCTTCGCTAGTTCGGCTTCTGCCAGGACTCCATAAAGCAAAGCCCCTGCCTGGATAGGCTGAAAAAGCATGTAGCGGGCTCTAACGCATCCACTGCTAGGTTGGCCCGACTGATGAGCGATGGCACTAGGTCTTCTCTTTTTGCTTTCGTCAAAGGCTCGGGCTGCACAGCCAGGTATGAGGCGGAGATCAGGGAGACATGGACCTCGAGCAAGGATCCACCTGGAGGCAGCGATAGCAAGGAGGCTAGCAGTTCAAAGAGGCCTCGAATTGATTAGATGCTATTTGTACTCTTTGATAGGATATAATAACTTTGATGTTGCTTTGCATTGTACATTGATTCATGCAAGTTCATATCTGTTAACCAGGATCAATATGTCTCTGATTTCAAATTCCTCTGTTTAAAAGAAGTGACTATCACGCCCTTTGGCTGAATGCCCGCTTGCTTAGACCATGACCCATAAGGCAGCTGTCATGCCCTCTAGCGATAATATGAGCAAAATGCCTTGCTATGAATGCAATCTATGCTAAATGCTTGCACGACTCATAAGGCAGCCGACATGCCCCTGGTCGAAATGCGAAAATAATGCTTGCAATTACGCTTAAAAATGCGCTCTGGCTAAATGCTGACACGACTCATAAGGCAGCTGACATGCCCCTGGTCGAGATGCGAATGAGATGCTTTACAAAAACAAATAATGCTGTGCAAATGCAAAGAAATGGCTAATTGATACATTGGTGCCCTCAGCGCCAAGGAAGCCTGTTTCGCCTGCTATAGGAGGTGACATTGTCCTCAACTCATGTGATACTAACCTAAGCACTTAGGTTATTGGTGGCTCTCCTTCAGATTTATGGGCCTCATGCCAAATGCTTAGGGTCCTATACCTACTTTTTTGGGGATTCATTTTTCTTTTCTCCCTCATAGGCA
>JAMKQA010037656.1:0-10383 GCA_024699735.1 Posidonia australis | reverse complement strand
GGCATTTTCTGCTGGAGCTGCTAGCCTTGATCTTCTGCGATTCGTCGGCCTACTGTATCCATGCTGACTGGATTGCATACCTGACCAACCTGGAGCACTTGGATCACTATGACTGGGCTTGTGCTAGCTATACCTGGCTGGTCTATGGGCTTGGCAATGTAGTCAAGCTCGGGCGCCGCTCATATGTGGGGCTGTACCCTCTGCTGACTGTGAGTATTTGCTTTTGTTACTTTGCTGTATAAACTTTTATGCTTTATATTTGATAAACTGCCTTGCCTGCATTTACAGTACTGGATCATGGTGCACATCACCAGGGAGCATTGCTTTGGCCGCCTGCGAAACGAGCTTCTACCCCTTCCCCGCTAGTGGGTCGAGCCTGACCATCGGGCCGCTGCTGGGGTGTTTAGCTATGAGTCCTACCGGTATCTGTTGGACCTGGTAGAAATCAAGGTTATAAGTCTCCTCCGCTCTTAACTTTGCATGCCTGTTGTATTTCCTTTGCTTACAGTTTCTGTTTCTGTAACAGGTTCACCTACGCCCATTCGCTCGATATGATGGCTTCAACTGGGCTCCCTTGAACTCTGGCCGCGTTCTAAGGGATAAACAGGTGAGATTCTACTACATGAAGAAGTCGGCCCTCTACCTTCCAGGGCCTGTACGGCATCAGTTCTCTGATGTATTCTGCATTCCTGCCCCTCCTCCTGCTGACATGGACCTCCCGGCCATGACTCCTTCGGCTACTAGGCGCTGGCATGCAGTTGCTGTGGCTTCTCAGGACAGGCACGTACTTCGAGAAGTCAACTATACAGACTACTTTGCTTGGTACCGGTGTGTAGGGAAGCCGTACCTATTTGAGGAGGCTGTGCGGGATAGCCAGCGTGGGATGTGGTATGCGTCCAGCTAGGCTTAGGTACAGAATTTCCATTTCTGCTCTCCATTGCTTTTGCATGATCTATGACAATCTGACATTTGCTTTAATGCACAGGGCTTCAAGGAGCAATTTGGAGCCTTTTATGCTGACATCCGTCGAAAGCGGGTAAGATTCTTGTTTTTTGCAAACTGCCATATTGAACATATCTAATACTTCTGCTATTTTGCAGGAACTGCGTTGGCGTAATATCGTCCGGGTATGCTTCCCTTTTCTGTTGCTGATGCTATATTTAAAATTCTCACTGCTAACACAAGTTTGCTTTCGCAGCAAGATTTCCCTGCCGAGAGGGCGAATGTAGACACCAGCGGGGACTTCACCAGGGAAGCGTCCGAGGAGGACTGTTCCGACACTAAGGTCACCCAAGCGATTCTCAATTCTGCTCCTCGTTCTCAGGCTGCCGCTGCTGCTCAGTGGTCACGCCGACTCACTCGAGCAGGCAATAGGACCTTGGTCGAGTACTTCCAAAACGCGGCGGCTGATAAGGAAGACTTTGAGGAGGAGTGATCCTTTTTTTTTTGTTGAAAATTCTGTAAAAACACTGTGTATCATTTTGAAAATGTATAAGATATCCCCAGATTTTGCGATGTGCCCCTTAGGGTTTTGTAAGTGCAGGTTGAATGCAAACAGGTACTCCTTGCGAGGTTCAGCAAAATGGCGCCTATTTGGCGAGGTAGATAATCTGAACTGAGGCTGCTGTATTTCTGTCTTTCTGGGCGCCACTTATGTGTGCCGTCTTGGTGCGTCGCCTAGGTGCGGTAGCTTCCTGCGCCATATAGGTGCGTCCCCAGAAATGGCGAGTTTTGTTTCCTTTCCTGATGCAAAACCCTGCTGCTTCCCTATAAAAATCTCGTTTCTTACGAGAAAAGCCGCCGCCTCTCGTGAAGAAAAAGATAGCAGACCTTGATTTTTGCTACAACAACTCCGTTTCTGAGCACGGACGCATAATGGTATGATTTACTGTTACTTTTCTGCTGTTGCCTTGCTTCATGCAGATTTTGTTATTCTCCTCTTTACAGCAGACGTCTATTGCATAACCCTCTTTAGCTATATTCTGCTGGATTTTATGCATGCTTTTTCTGTTAGCCTTTGCTAGCTTTTGCAGATTCCATGAACTATCTCTGCATCTGTACTATTCTGCGGATTTTTTCCATTTTACAATAGATTTTTTTTTGCCTCTGCATGCTCTCTGTATTGCCGCCAGCTTGCAGATTTTCCCCTTGCTTTACTACTGATTCTTGGCACTTTGTCTCTTACGAAGAGGATTTCTATATGCCTTCACGCTTGATTTTTGCATGCCATATGTCGTTGAATTTTCTGCATCTCTTACTGTTATGGCTGATGCTTGCAGAGTTATCCAACCATGGAGACCCTGAAGTTCTGCTCGGATGCTCTGCGCGGCTGGATTGACGCATTGACGCCTACTGATCGAGAACAACTGAAGACTTGGGGCATATCATCCTTTCTCCTCAGTATTGCCAAAGTAGAGGTCAATTGGCATTTGCTATGTGCCATGGCCCGTTTCTGAAAGCCAACTTTGCACGTGTTCCGCTTCGGGCAGGTGGAAATGACCATCACCATGGAGGAGGTCAGGCACATCTGTGTTTTATCGCCCTTCTTGTCTCCCTCTGTGTTTTTCTGCCATGACAGCTATGTCCATGTCGTGAGCCGCCTCACGGGCGTTGCCAAGGAAGAAGGTGAGAAAAGCATCGTCTACCGAGATGGTCCTACTCCCATGATACGCCTGGATTACTTCGACAGCATCATCGATGCCCATTCCTTGAACCCTCTGTGGCTTTCTTGCTTTGTGCTGCGCTTCTTCGGGGAACTAATTTTCAGTCACGGCCGAACAACTGTGGCCATTGAGGTGGCCGAGATAACCTGGGCTGTAATGGCTCATGAAATTGATTTGGCCCCGATTCTGCTCGCTAAGACTTTTGTAGGTTTGGACCAGGCCTCTAGGCGCTCTCGCCACTTTTATGGATGTGGTGCACTGGTGCAGGTAAGCAGATCATCTGACCATCAATAATATTCTGTTGTGCTTTAATTAACCATAACTCCTTTTTTGCCAAGTTTGGTTTGCTGCTCACATGGGGGTGAAGATTCTGCGTCCCTGGCCTTGCGTCTTTGAGGCCTACAGCCGCACTCATCACTCGAGGTCGCTTCCGAGGGTGCTTGAATTGTGTGTCAAGCTGTGGAATCTCGATGCAGATTCTGTGACGTGGCGCATCATATCTTCTGCATCATAGAACTTCACTGCCTTTTTCAACACCACGAACATACGACTCGTGGTCCTCCCTGGATTTTCTGGAGGTGTGGTGTACCATCTCGTCCGGGTTCTTCGCCAGTCGGCTTCTGTCAGGACTCCATA
The DNA here is from genome assembly GCA_024699735.1 of Posidonia australis. Lineage (NCBI taxonomy): Eukaryota > Viridiplantae > Streptophyta > Magnoliopsida > Alismatales > Posidoniaceae > Posidonia > Posidonia australis. The sequence continues at coordinate 7,084 of JAMKQA010037656.1, read as the reverse complement.
AAGCAAAGCCCCTGCCCGAATAAGCTGAAAAAGCATGTAGCGGGTTCTAATGCTTCCACTACTGGGTTGGCCCGACTGATGAGTGATGGCAATAGGTCTTCTCTTTTTGCTTTCATCAAAGGCTCGGGCTGCACAGCTAGGTATGAGGCGAAGATCAAAGAGACGTGGCCCTCGAGCGAGGATCCGCCTGGTGACAGCGATAGCAAGGAGGCGAGCAGTTCAAAGAGGCCTCGAATTGATTATTGATATTTGTACTCTTGATAGGACACAATAACATTGATATTGCTTTGCATTGTTTACTGATTCTTGCCAATTCATATCCGCTACCAGGATCAATATGTCTTTGATTTCAAATTCCTCTGTTTAAAAGAAGTGACTATCATGCCCCTGGCTGAATTCTTGCTTGCTCAGACCACGACCCAGAAGGCAGCTGACATGCCCCTGGTCGTAATGTGAATAAGATGCCTTGTAAAGTGAATGAAATCTATGCTAAATGCTTATACGACTCATAAGGCAGCTGACATGCCCCTGGTCGAAATGCGAATAAGACTTGCAATTATGCTTAAGAAACGTGCCCTAGCTAAATGCTGACACGACTCATAAGGCAACCAACATGCCCCTGGTCGCAATGCGAAAAATAATGCTTTACAAAAACAAATAATGCTGTGCAAATGCAAAGAAATGGCGAATTGATACATTGGTGCCCACAGCGCCAAGGAAGCCTATTTTGCCTACTATAAGAGGTGACAGTGCCCTCGACTCATGTGACACTAACCTAAGCACTTAGGTTATTGGTGGCTCTCCCTCAAATTTATGGGCCTCATGCCAAATGCTTAGGGTCCTATACCTACTTTTTTTTTTTTTTTGAGGATTCATTTTTCTTTTCTCCCTCATAGGCATGCCAACTGACCCTACTCCTACTTGAAGGTAATAAACACTTATGTTGAGGAGGGTGGCTGTTATTTCTGTTGTACTGAAGGGGTGGCTAGTCCCTTTGATCATTTGGGCTTAACAAGTGCGTACTTCTACTCCTCTCCAAGCTAAAAGGAAGGAGTAAGGTTGCTTACATGCCTCTCTCGGTGGAGCTCAGCTTCTGTCTGCTACTTCTATCTCCTTTTTTTTTTTTATGCTCCAAGGTCTTGTGTATTTCTTGCTGCTCATTCTCTTTCTAGACCTAACATTTTAACTCTCTCACGAGATACAGGTCCCATGGGAATTTGTGCATTTAGCCCATTCCTCTGAAATCTCTCCCTCACATCCTAAGCTCTTAGGGTAGTGGCAAATGAGGAGGACTTGACACATCTTGCAGGCAGGCTCCCATTTTCCTCATTGGGCAATGATAATGCTATGCAAAAAAGAAAAAAAACAAGAATGCAAAGGATTATTTATGCTGTGCAATGATGCATGACTCACGGTGTAAGGCATTGGGATCGGCTGAGAGTCATTGATAGTACTTCTTTAAATAGGAGGCGTTGACGGGCTTTGACTGCTCCGTATGGTCCATGCCATCTAGAATGACTGCTCCCCCTGACAGGGCTTCTTTGACCACGAAAGGTCCGCGCCAGTTGGGCCTAAATTTTCCCCGTGCATCTGGCAAGTTTATGGCACGCAGGACCAAGTCTCCTGGCTCGAAGTGTCTCGGAGGGACCTTCTTTTGATATGCTCGGGCCACTCTCTTCTGATAGCATTGGGCATGATGCAGGGCTTACAACCTATGTTCATTAGTCAGGTCCAGCAGAACATTGCGGTCCTGTACCCACTCGGCTTCCTCTAGTTCCGCCTCTTTCAAGATCCTTAGCATTGGAATCTCAACTTCGAAAGGGAGGACTGCTTCCATGCCATACACCAAGGAATAAGGTGTTGCTCCTGTGGAGGTCGGGATGGAGGTTCTATAAGCCCATAATGCGTAGGGCAGCTGCTCGTGCCAGTGTTGATAAGCTCCGTCTCTTCCTCAACATGAAGATTTGGGCCCTCCGGATCATCATCAAAGGATGGAATTTGCATGGGCTCCTCCTCACTACCATCATCCTCCTCTTCGTAGGCAATCAGCTCTGACAGGATCTCCTTTTCAAATGTCGGATCAGTGATGTCTACTGAAAAGACCTCCTCTGACTCTGTGCCTTGATGGCGTTTTAGGACTGTCACAGTGACCTTTGTATTTTTGTGCCGATATTGCGATGCTTCTTGTGCCTCCTTGTCTGTGCGATATGAGGAGCTAAATGTTTCTGCCTCTGATGCTGATGCCCTTTTATTCTGATTTCTGCAGACTGTATAGAACCTTGTTCGTTGGCGGCTGCTCTACTGCTGCTCGGTGGGGCCGCCATCTATCCCACTCATGCTTGCTTTATGATGCTGATCCTCACCCTCGAGGTGAGGCCTATGCTGCCAATACCAACTAGACCCGCCTCCCGACTGACTGGAGATTGACTCCACTGGTCTAGTATCCTTCCCATCTGTTTCTTACAGGACCATAATTGAAGCCTGGTCCTGGGGTGGTATTGGTGAGTCTGCTGGTGATGCTATGGCAATGGCTTTGCCCTTCCTTCTGCAGTTATGCTCTGCCATATCTTCTTCAAGCAGGTCTAGCTATTCCTGAAACAACAAATTCAGATCTCCGATATCATCATCTGAAACTGTCTCTTAGATCGGAATCTGCGCTGTTGACTATTCTGCCTGCTCTCTGCTCTGCTGTTCTGACTGGCTATAATCTAAACATGAACTCTTTGGGCAAACCCAGGCAGATGACGCTGATACTGCGCTGGAACTGCGGTTCGGATCCATAATGCCTGCGCTGATAAAGTTGGATAAATCTCGTGGAATAACGGTTCTGGAAGACTTACCCCGACGCTGCGATCGCTTCTGACTGCCTCGTTCATATCCCAAACCATCTTTCTCCATCCACTCTACGACTTCGATCGACTCGGCGATTCCCTCACCGTAAAGCCCAAGAGGCGATCCTTTCTCATATCCCCATTTGCGACACAGGTTGTCGATCATCATGTGGGGGTTGCTAGAGGTGACCAAATGGTCGGGAAGCTCTGTCGGAGGAATAAAATTAACCGGTTCGAACCGATTAACCCGGAAAAGAACATCAGTTGGCTTAGGATCAAAATGAACAGTTTGTAGGGTCAGAGCTGAGACAGACTCAACCTTCTCCATGTCTTTTGCTAGGACAACAACGACATTGTCATCCCTACAGAATTTAATCATGCGATGGAGGGTTGAAGGAATAATTTGATGCTTGTGAAGACAAGGGCGTCCAAGCAAGAGGTTAAAAGAAGGTTCGATGTCAACGACGTAGAAATCCACGTCGAAGCGGGCAGGGCCAATGGTTAGAGAGATGATAAGGATCCCGAGCGCATCGTGATGCGTATTATCAAAGGCTGTCATCCCATTCACAGCTGGTATAACATCCTCGGACTTGAATCTGAGTGCATTTGCTGTGCGTAAGGGGCAGACATTAAGGCCTGCTCCATTGTCCACCAGCGTGAGGGGGATGCGAAAACTCTAATATTGCACGGTGATGAACAAGGGGGAATTGTGGTTGGTGCCAGAAGGAGGAAGCTCCTGGCTGGAGAAGGAGATGACCTGAGGTGCAGCGATCATTCCTACCATGTTTTCTAGGGTAGCAGGCTCTATGGTATGGGATACACGAGCTGCCTGAAAGACCCTAAGAAAAGCTTCCCTATGTTCGGCTGACGTATGGATAAGATCCCGAATGGAAATGTCGGCTCGAACCTTCTTTAGCTGGGCGGTGATGTCAGCTGAAGGCTAGCTGCTAGTGGTGGGGTAGGATGATGATACTCTAGGCCTAGATGGCTGAGGAGAATGTGCCTTAGACTGGGCAGGGGTTGCTGCTATAGATGCTGGTGGCCTAGATGGCTAGGCCTGCTGGCTAGGGATCTGGGTTAAGGAGTTAGGCCTGGTGGCTGTGGGTTTGTATACTTTACCAGATCACGTCACCTCCGCACACATTCCTGTGGCGTAGTTGAAAGGGACACGATGCATGTTGCGGGTCAGAGTAACAACAACCGAAGGACGGGCTGCTAACTATATAGGTGGGGTTGAAGGATTAGGGTGAGCAGGGGTATCTACCCGAAGGTGCTGGTAGTACTGGTGAGGGTACTGGTGAATCCGAGGGCGTGCTGGCTGTGCTAGTCTGGACTGGGGCCAGGCTGCTAAATAAACTGGAGCTGACGGCTGAGTGTGAGCTACCGGTGGCACCTCAGGGTTCTCCGACTCGGCAACAGGATGGATCACAGAAGTAGATTCCTCGATGTTATCGAGGAAGGAATGATACAAATGATGGGGAAAAGGAGAAGATGCCTCATGAATCAAGGCGGTGGGACAGATAGAGGATGAAACTGACCCAGAAGGAGAAGAAGAAGAAACAAAATTAATTCCCGAGGAACCTGGCGCTCCCGGAGGCGGATGCTGCGGCAAAGGTTGACTAACTATGCTAAGGTGTGCTGGCTGAGCCTGCTGTGCTGGATGTGCTGCTGAGGGACGTGCTGGGGTGGTTGCCTTGGTGTCAATCACAATGACCTTCTGGTCAATCAGGTCCTGGACAGCGTCCTTGAGTGTGAAGCAATTGTTCATTGTGTGGCCAGCCACGCGATGGAAATTGCAGAACACATTAGCATTGTACCAGGATGGCAGCGGATTAGGCAGAGGGCGTACCTCTAGCAACCTCAGCAAAGATGCGACTTTAGGGAACACCATGCTCAACGGTTCCACTAAAGGGGTATAGTGGCGTCGGTCACAGCGTTGTCGCTTCGACTGTGGATGTGCCAACGGTAGGCGCGTCCTAGCCGGTGGGTTAGGATATACAGGTGTGGCAGTGGGGGTAATGTGTGATGCATGCTGTGCCCTAGGTGTAGGCGTGGGTGCATAAGCTACTTGGTGCTGCGCGGGCGGGCAGACATCTACTGGAGCAGTAGGGGCTCTAATGTAGGAGACCGAGTTCTTGGGAGAATCCCGCTTCCTAGGTGGATTGGTCTTGGGGTTGCTGTTGCTGCTGCTAGGACCACTATGTGAGGCAGTGGCCTGGTTGGCAAATGCAGAGAGTGCTGGAAAACTACCGCCGCGCAGTGAACTCTCAACACGGGCGCCCACCCGAAGCAGTGCAGTGAAAGTGGTGACAGGCTGGATGCTAAGCAGAGCCCCGACCGCTGGCTTTGCTCCCGGATCACGATCTCAATAGACTCTTCGTCCGAGGGTCTATCTTTGACCTGCGAAGCCAAGGACCGCCAACGTCCAGGATACTCCCCGAATGATTCTTGGGGTCTCTGCCAAAGGGTGACTAGGTCCTCCCATTTGGGGACCAAGTCGAGGTTAAAGGAATATTGTTCCAGGAATGCCTGTGTAAGGTCATCGCAAGTCCTGATGGTGGCCATGTTGAGGGAAGTGAACCACTTCAACACGGGCCCCTTGGGACTCTTTTGGAACAGGCGAATCAGCAACCTTTCGTCAGCCTGGAGCTGAGCGAGGTCTCCGTAATAGGCTTTAAGGTGGGCAATGGGGCAGCCCCTACCATTATATTTCTCAAATTCAGGGATATGGAAATTCGGGGGGAGAGTCGCCTCTGGGAAATAGCAGAGGTCCCGGAATTGCTAGGACTGGCGGTCCCCACCTTGCACTTGCCGGAGAGTGCGCTCCAGGTCGCTTACTCTCGCGAGGAGAGCGTCTAGAGCTACTCCAGCTGTGAAATGTGCAGTAGAGGCGGGTGCCGCGTACACTGTATGGGTCGCCCCTAGGGGCTCCTCCGAATCCACCATTCCACCGTCTGGTGCTATGGCAGGATGGCCAGTGTACCCGTGCAAAGGTGCAGTGTGGTGTGGGAGGAAAGATGATCCTTGTGTGTGATAAAAGGGTGAAGGAAAAGCAGGTGGTAGTGCAGAATGTGGGAGCAGGAGTTGTTGAACCAGGGTGGTGTCAACACTCACGGATGGTAATGCTCCCGCTGGCCTAGGAGGCTGGCCACTAGATAGGAGGGATGCATGCTGTGTTGGGTGTTGTGCTGGTGTGACAGAGGGTAGTGCCGACACCCCTATTGTCGGAGAGACAAGGGATGGCGATGGCTGTGGTGGGAGTGCAGCAGGTGCAAACTGTGGTCCTAAGGCCGGTTGCGCAGGCAACTCGGGAGCTGGGAAAGTCAAGGCTGGGAAGGGCTGGAACGCCAGTGCTAATCCCTACAGTTGCTGGGCGAGGGCCGTCATATGTTGTAGCTGTGCGGTCGCAGGATCGTCGCTGATGTCTCCGACGGAAGGAGGCAGGAAAGAGGCTGAAGCAAAAGGCTAAGATCCCAGTTGTCCAAACTGGGGAGTAGCTACTACTGAAACAGCTGTAGTAGGAGGAGGGCAGGTAAAGACATAGCCCTAGGGAGAGACAGGCTCGACTGCTGTGGCCCCGACAACAGGAGAAGACCAGGCCGGTGATCCCGATGGCGGGGGTGCCACGGGAACATGGAAATGAGGAGGTGGAGGTCCTCCAGAAGCTAAGGCAAAAGTGGAGGTAGCAGGAATAACAGGGACAGACACATAGGAAGAGTGTCCTTAGGCAGGAACGTCCTCCTGGACGGCAGGGAAAGGGACTCGCCGGCATGCTGGGCCATCGCGGATCGCGAGCGAGTAAGGATAGGGCTGCGGCCTGGATGAACAGGACGAACCCTAGGACGAGCTATCGTCGGAAGTGATGAATAACTCGAGGATGCGATCAATAGTAAGGTCGCAAAAGAGGAGTCAGTGAAAGGAAAGATCTTGGACATAAGTTGAGGAAACTCGCAGATCAAAAACTCCTATGCACAAAACAAACAAATTAGCAAAATGCAATGATTATGATAGTATGCAATGCGAATGCATGCTGCTAGTATGCACTCTCTCACCATCTAGGGGTGTCCTATCAGGCTGTCTACTCCGGGTTCACAGCTAGGGTGAATAAGTCTCCGACTCGAGGTTAGAAATAGTAAGGTCCCCGTTCTAAATCCCAACCAAAGCATAGGCAGTGAACGAGTGGTGCTTTCGGAGCCTTGACCTCTGCCAAAGCAGTAGGCTGTGCTGCTTTACTAACACCGACGCGACCCCAG
>JAMKQA010037653.1:0-10680 GCA_024699735.1 Posidonia australis | reverse complement strand
CTTCTCTTTAAATCAAGCATATTCATGGGTTAAAGGGTTGTAATTACTACTTGGTAGATTCTAAGGATTATGCAATGATTTAATTAACTTAACAAACATGTAAAGATGATGAACATGCAAAGAGTTTGTTTATAGTTCATTTCATGGCTAGTATTTGCATGAAATCATGATTCATTATGTAAAACAGAAACCACATATTGCAGGAATTACCATGACACAAAAGCATTATGAATACACATGTAGGAGCATCCAACTTATCATAAAAGACACGAAAAAAGATTACTAATAGATCATACATCCAGTTAGTTGCATGCTTTATTCAGTGTATTATCTAGTGTTTAAATAAAGGGATAAGCAGAGATCCTACCTTGCCTAGGATGTTTCCTCCTTGGATGGCTCAAGATAATACTTCCATGTTGCTTTGGATCAGCTGGGAATGCTCTGAGATGCAAGAAAATCCTTTGGAAACGAGAGTAGGTTGCTGAGAGTAGGTGAGTGGCTTAACCAAGAGAGGGTAGGTAGCTCAGCCAAGAGAGATGAGTTGCCAAGAGAGCAAAAAGGCTGCTAATGGATGGCTTTTTATAGAATCTCAACAAGGTAACTCCAATGGGATGCAAACAGCCTCGGAAACGAACAACCTTGCGTAGATTCGCACGGAATATCCGCAGGCGAGGGTTACAAGCATAGAAGATAGAAAGTCAGTAGCCAGCACCCTGAAAAGTGGCTGTGCGCTAGCTTGGTGTGCCAAGATGGTGCGCCAGAAAGGTGCGCCATCTTGGTGCTCCAACTTAGTGTGCCACTGTGGTGCTCCTGCTGGATGCTCCAATCTAGTGCTCCACATTGATGCTCTCCACTTGCTACCTGAATTGCTAATTGGGCTGTGGGCTTGCTACAGGCTTGTGGTCAATTTGTGCAATGATCTCTGGCTAGTTAAAATGTCAAATAAGACTCAAAAGTGGTTGGGCTAACCGCATCCAAAGCAACTTCTTCAAAGAGTTTACCTATGAGCCACCTCAAAATCGGGGTGTCTACAGATGCCCCTCCCTAAGCGTGGTCAAGGGACGAAGGGAACCAAGACCGATGCTCAGGGTTGACAAGATACGCCCATTTTGAGGCTGCAGAGGAGTGATGTTTGCTGTAGGCATTAGGTCACTTATCCGATGGATGCACCGAAAGTCATGACTCGTTGCCAAAATGCAAATATGAAAATGCAAAATGTGTGCGATTGCTGAGCTAAATGCTGGAAATGTGATGCCAATGCGAAAAACAAATGCACGAACCAATGCTCAAGAGTAAAAATGCAAAGCTAATGCTAACCTTAGAAACACAAGAATGGGTGCTTGTAAGTGGATGCAATGCTGATGCTGATGCTGAAATGATATCGCACAGATGCAAAAATCAAAGGAATCCCGCGCACAGATGAAACCACTAGCAGGAAAATGATAAGTTGTCGAACTCATCAATAGGCTTATCGAGGTTACCAACCTGAGGAGGCGGGATATGACAAGTCAGCCAAGTCTTGTCAACCCAGCCGCCAGACAGCTTGACGGTTGTCAATCGAGTAGTTGGGGATACCAGCCCAAAGAGAAGGGGCATGACAAAATGCATTGTTTGTCAAGCAAGAAAGGAGGCCCTGTCTGCACGGACTTAGGGCAAACAAAGGGATTTCGCGCCCACGAAAACCCAAAAAAGAAAGGATAGAATAGGACCTTGACCGCCCGGTCAAAAGCCAAACAGCTGGATTTCGCGCCCTCGAACATGCAAGGAAAAGGATAAGGAAATGACCTCGATTGCCCGGTCGAAGGTCGACTTTGATCGCCCGGTTAGAGGCCAAAGAAAAGGATCTCGCACCTACGAGGAAAAAGGAAAAGAAATGACATTGACCGCCCAGTCAAAGGTCGACTCTAACTGCACAGTCAGAAGACAAGGAAAAGCAACGGAAATGACCTTGACCGCCCAGTCAGAAGCCAAGGAAAAGGATACGACCTTGATCGCCGGTCAAGAGGTCAAACAGTTGGATTTCGCGCCCACCAAAATCCATGGAAAAGGATAAGGACCTTGACCACCCGGTCAAAAGGTCAAACAGCTGGATTTCACGCCCACGAAAATCCAAGGAAAAGGAATGACCTTGACGGCCCAGTCAAAAGGTCGAACAATTGGATTTCGCGCTCGCGAAAATCGAAAGGGAAGGATAAGACCTTGATCGTCCGGTCAAAAGGTCGAATAGTTGGATTTCGTGCCTGCGAAAATCCAAGGAGATGGATATGACCTTGACCGCACGGTCAAAAGGTCGAACAGTTGGATTCGCGCCTGCGAAATCCAAGAAAAAGGATATAACCTTGATCGCTTGGTCAAAAGGTCAAACAGTTGGATTTCGCGCTCGCGAAAATCCAAGGAAAAGGAAAAGGACCATGACCGCCCAGTCAAAAGGTCGAACAACTGGATTTCGTGCCCGCGAAAATCCAAGGAGAAGGATATGACCTTGAAAAGGTCGAATAGCTAGATTTCGCGCCCGCGAAATCCAAGAAAAAGGATATGACCTTGACCGCTCGGTCAAAAGGTCGAACAGTTGGATTTCGTGCCTGCGAAAATCCAAAGGGAAGGATATGACCTTGACCGCCCAGTCAAAAGGTCAAACAGTTGGATTTCACGCTCACGAAAATCCACGGAAAAGGATCTTGACTGCCCGGTCAAAAGGTCAAGCAAAAGGATCTCGCGCCTGCGAAAATCCAAGCAAAGCAAAAGAAATGGCCTTGACCTCCTGGTCAAAAGGTCGACTTTGACCGCCTAGTCAAGAGCCAAGGAAAAGGATCTCGCACCCGCAAAAATCCAAGAAGGAGGGGTTGAAAAATCTCATCCGCCCGAAATGAGAATTCGAAAAACAAAAAGCGATAATCCCTAGATTGTTCCCCAAGAAGGAAACTGGCTGCAATTGCGCTCCGGAGGGCAGAACTGTAACTATGCTTGCTGCTGGTGCTGGTGGCATTGAAACCGGTGTTCTTGCTGAGATGCATGCAATATCCCTTGAAGGAACCTTGTTGGAGTTTTGATCTCAACTGGCTTTGTTTGCGAGGTTGCAAAAAGTGAGGGCTTACTTGCAATCTTCCAACACTTGAGGGCTTTATTGAAAATTTCCTGATATGACAAACTTCTGATTGCTGTATTACTGCTGTGCTATGATATTTGATATTCTGCTGGGTACTTGCAAGCTTCTGCCCAAATATGATTTGTCGCACCCTTTGTGGGTTACTCTGCACACTTCACTGTGTAAAGGGGTTTTCTGCAAGTTACCCATCTGGTGAATTTTCCAAGGACTTGTGCATTCATTTTCTTGACACTTTACACTTTGTCGTTCATATGCAAGCTGCATATGGTCAAAACACAATTTTCGTGACCATTTTGCACTTTTGACCTTGGGAATGAAACTGCTTGCATTGCTGGTATATGATGGGGCTCACTGGGTAACTGCCATAACTACCAGCTCAAATGCCATACCTGGATATCCAGCCATGGTGACACCCAAGCATCGTTCTAATGTTTTGCAAACATGGTTTGGTGCATTAACTACCGAGGATCGTGAGCAACTGCAAGTTTGAAGCATATCATCCTCGTTGTTGAATATTGCCAAGGTTGAAGTGAAATGGCACTTGTTATGTGCTGTGGCTAGATTTTGGAAACCCACCTTCCATGCATTTCGCCTCAAGCAGATAGAGCTTACTCTCACCTTGGAAGCAGTCTGACTGACCTGCAGGCTATTGCTGTACATGTCACCAACCAATTTTATGTGTCGTGACAGCTATGCTTCTATGTTGCGTCAACTGACAGGCTTATCCCGAAGTGCTTGTAAGAAGTCTCATCTGCATGCTCCCAAAAGTAGTACCGTCCCCATGATCTTCTTGACTTAGAAAAGGCAGCTGGCATGCCCCTAGTCAAATACCTATTCCCAACCAAAGAGCAGTTAACATACCCCTGGCTGAAGATCCCTTTTTGCCAATATTCCGACCCAAAAGGTAGCTAGCATGCCCCTAGTTGGAACGTGGGCAAACGCCTTGCAAAGCAATGCAAAATGCAAAAAGTGGTGTAATCGAAAATGTTGAATGCCAAATGACTTATGCAAGACTCATAAGATAGAAGCAAGCTTTATGCATGGTTTATGGAAGATATGCCCTCAGCACTGAGGAAGCCTTCATTGCCTATTACAAGGAACTAGAATGTCCTCAACTCACTTGGTGCTACCTGGATCCCTGGGTTTATGGTGGCTCTCACTCAACCAATGGGCTTTCGGGGTAAAATGGGCTCCATGCCAAACTCCTAGGGCCCTATACCTACTTTTCTCGACAGTTCATTTTTCTTTTACTCCCTCAAAGGCATGTTGACCAATCCTATCCCTGCTTGGAGGTAAGAAACACCTAGGCTGTGGGGTGGCTGCTTTCTTCAGTTTAACTTAAGGGGTGGCAAGTCCCATTGCAAATGTATGGGCTTGGTAGGTGTATGCTTCAACTCCTCTCCAAGTTATGTGATAGGGATAGAGTCGTCTTGCATGCCTCTCTCATTGGAGCCGACTTCTATCTACAACTTTTATCTTCTTATTTCTTTTGTGCTTCGAAGTCTATGTGTGTTTTTTTATTGCTCGCACTCTCACTTTCATCCTAGCATTTTGTCTCCATCAGGAGGTATAGGCCCCTTAGGAATTTGTACATTTCACCCACTTTCCCACGAATACTGGCTCCCTCACTCCCTAAGTCACATAGGTAGCAACACGTGAGGAGGATCAAAACTCTTTCTAAGCAGGCTGGCTTCCCGATTTTCCTCATCGGGCAATGGTTATGCCAATGTTCATATTATGATTACAATACAAAAAGAAAGTACAATGCACATGACACGATTTATGTGATGTTTGGATGCAATAAATAGGAAACATAAAGATGCATGGCCCACAATGGAATGTTTTGCAAGGCTCAGGAGTGGCCGACGATCCCTGGTAGTACTTCTCAGTTAGGAGACGCTGATGGGTGACGATCATCGATCCAGCGAAAACTTTCTCCGATTCTTGAAGCTTGGTCCTGGTGATTCAGGCTGCAGTGGTGAAACAACTGTTTCCCCTTTCTGATTTTGTCGTGCTCTGCTAAGTCCTCTGCGAGCACCTCCAATTGTTCTTGGAATAAAATGTCCAGATCTCCAGCTGTATCATCTGTCAGGCTCTTGAGTCTGCTGCTATCTGAACAGGATCTTGTGCTACTGCTGTCTGAAGCACTGCCAACTGTTCTGACTCTGCTAAGCACTGTACAACTCTGAAACTGCTTACAGGTCTACTCTGACAATGAATGACCATTCTCTGGAAAAAATAAACAGCTTGAGGCTATGAACAAACTTTGGCTTGGATTCAAGACACCTGCACTGGTGAAGTTAGTTAAATCACGGGAAATGATCATCTTTGGGGACTTATCGGAGCGCAGGGGTCTCTTCTGCTGGTATTGATACACGTGTCCCAATCTTTCGTGCTCTCTCTGTTCTTCCACCTCGATTGGCTCAGCGATTCCTTGGTGATAACGCCCAAGTGGCGATCCTTTCTCATATCCCCTTTTGCGACACCAATTATCAACCATCAAACGGGGATCACTACGAATGGCCAAATGGCAGGAATGGAATTGACAGGCTCAAACTGGTTGACACGGTACAAAACATTACAGGATCAGGCTCGAAGCGGATGGGGTTTGAAGTTGAACGATGAGACTGCCTCAATGGGAGGACGAATCAAACTAATGACTCCCGAAATCACCAAAGAGGGATAAATACAACTGACATGGGAAAGGGGAGAATACAATAAGATTGGTAAGACAAATAAAAGATCAGATAGAATCAACAAGAAAAATGGACATGACTCCCGAGGGGCCTGCTGCTCCCGGGGCTGAATGCTGGGGTAATGGCTGGCTAATTATGTTGGGTTGTGTTGGAGGTGCTTGTGCGGCTGCTAATGTGGGCGCAGGGCCTGCCGCCTGCGTGCTAATCATAATGACCTTCTGGTCAATCAAGTCCTGGATTGCATTCCTTAGTGTGAGACAATTGTCCGTCGAGTGACCTGCGACTCGATGGAAATTGCAGAATGCATTCGTGTTACACCAGGCAGGAAGCAGACTTGGTGGCGGGTGAATCTCAGGTAGCCTCAAGAGGGATGCAACTTTAGGGAACACCATGCTCAATGGCTCCACTAAAGGGGTATAGTGGCGCCTGTCATGGCGTTGTCGCCTCGGCTACGGATGTGCCAATGGCGGGCGCATCCCCACAGGTGGGGTAGGATAAACTGGAGTGGCAGTGGGAGTGATGTGTGATGTATGAGGTGCTTCAGGTGTGGGCGTGGACGCATAAACTAATTGGCGCTGCGGGCGTGGACGGACATTTGCTGATGCAGCAAGGGATCTAATGTAAGAGACTGTATCCCTAGAGGGGTCCCGCCTCTTGGGTGGATTGGCATTATGGTTGTTGTTGTTGTTGTTAATGTTGCTAGCACCACTATGTGAGGAAGTGGCCTACTTGGCAAATGCAGAGAGTGCTAGAAAACTACCGCCGCGTAGTGAGCTCTCAACACTGGCGCCCGCCCGGAGCAATGTAGAAAAAGTGGTAACTGGTTGTATGCTGAGTAGAGCCCCGATTGCTGGCTGTGCTCCTCGGATCACGATCTCAATAGACTCCTCGTCGGAGGGTCTATCTTTGCGTACGAAGCCAAAGACCGCCAACGTCCAACATACTCTCCAAATGTTTCTTGGGGCCTCTGCTTAATTGCGACTAAGTCCTCGTGCTTTGGGACTAGGTCGAGGTTAAAGGAATACTGTTCGAGGAACGCCTGTGTAAGGTCATCCTAATTCTTGATGGTGGCCATGTCAAGGGAAGCGAACCACTTCAACGCGGGCCCCGTATGAGTCTTCTGGAATAGGCGGATTAACAACATTTGTTCAGCTTGGAGCTAGGCAAGGTCACCACAATAGGCGTTGAGGTGGAAAATCGGGCAGCCCCTACCATTGTATTTTTCGAACTTCGGGATTTGAAAGTCCGGTGGGAGAGTCGCCTCTGGAAATAACAGAGGTCCTTAAATTGGTAAAACCTGCGGTCCCCGCCTTGCACTTGTCGAAGTGTTAGCTCCAAATTAGTGACCCTTGCAAGGAGAGCGTCTGGAGCTACTGCAGTTGCGGATTGTGCAGCCGTGGCGGGTGCCGCGTACACTGTATTGGTGACCCCTAAGGGCTCCTTCGGATCCACCATTCCACCGTCTGATGCTACGGCAGGATGGCCAGTGTATCCGTGCATGGGTGTTGTGTGCTGTGGGACAAAAGATGAACCCTGTGTCTGGTACATGGGTGAGGATAAGGCAAGGGATGGTGCTATAAGAGGTGCAGAATGTAGGAGCAAGAGCTGTTGGACTGGAATGGCCCCTGGTACTACGCTAACGGCAGGTTGTGCTCCCACTAGCCTGGAAGGCTGGCCACCAGATAATGGAGATGCATGCTGTGGTGGGTGCTATGGCGGTGTTGCAAATGGCAATGTCAACACTCCTATCACCGGGGAGACAAGGGATGGCGACGGCTGTGGGGGTGGTGCAGTGGGTGTAATCTGGGGTCCTAGGGCCAGTTGCAAAGGCAACTCGGGAGTAGAGAAGGACAAACCTGAAAAGGGCTAGAGCGCTAGTACCAGTCCCTGCAACTGTTGGGCGAGGGCCGACATTTGTTGCAGTTGTACGGAAATGGGATCATCACCGGTGGCTCCGACGGGCAGAGGTAAAACAGGGACAAAGGAGTCAGGAAGCTGAGACCCCAACTATCCAAACTGGGGAGAAGCTACTACAGAGACAGCCGCAGTCCGAGGAGGGCTGGTAAACACATAGTCCTGAGGAGGAACAGCAAAAGAACCCTGGGGAAGGGTCACAGGAACAGGCTCAACTGCTGAGGCCCTAAAAGCAGCAGAAGACCAAGCTGATGGTCCTGAAGACGGGGTAGCCACGGTGACACGGAACTGGGGTGACGGAGGTCCTCCGGATGCTAGGGCAAAAGTGGAGGCAGCGGTGACCACAAGGACAGAAACAAAGGAAGGGTACACCGAAACGGGGACCTTTTCCGGAACAGCAGAGGAAAGGGCCTCATTGGTATGCTGTGCCATAGCGGATCGCGAGCGGGTACGGATCGGACTGTGGCTAGGAATAAGAGGATGAATCCTAGGATGAGCTATCGTCAAAGGTGACGGATAACTTGGGAGATGTGGTCGAAAACTGAGTCACGTCGGGTGTCAGCGAAAGGAAAGGTCTCGAGCTCTAGCTAAGGAAACGTGCACACAGACAAGTATTCTATGCACAACAACAAATAAGTTAGAAAAGATGCAGTGCTTATGGTGGTATGAGATGCAAATGCATGAATGCGTTTAGTATGCGCTCTCTCACAATCTAGGGGTGTCCTACCAAGCCATCTACTCCGGGTTCACACAAGGGTAAATAGGTCTCCGACTCAAGGTTAGAAAGATGAAGGTCCCCGTTCTAAATCCCAGCCAAAGCTTAGGCAGTGAACGGGTGGTGCGTTCGGTGCCTCATCCTCTGCCAAAGCAGTAGGCTGTACCCTCTACTAACACCGACACGACCCCGGACAAGGGGGGACATACCGGAATTTCATCCCACGCCAAAGCCATAGAATGAGAAAATTGAGAAAGGTCCTTCGCCAACTATATAGGTGGACTCAAGAGATGAGAAGATGCATGCCCTATATGATGGATGCAAAGTATGCTTTAAGTCTTTTACTTGAAAATTTATTAAACTATGGGGGGAAGTTTGCAATTTGTCACTAGTTTGTGTCCTATTTATTGATTTTGGTTTTTATGCTTTTATTAACGAAAAGGGGAAGAGCAAATATATCACTAATCTACTAGACATGGCATATACAAGAAGGAAAGAAAACATGCAAAGGAAACATCAATCAACATACAAAAAACATGTGCATATTATGTGCAGAAAGTGGTGGCATAGCAAATGTGTAAAACAAAAACACCCATTAGAAAAACGGTATGCATAAAAAATAA
Organism: Posidonia australis; assembly: GCA_024699735.1. Lineage (NCBI taxonomy): Eukaryota > Viridiplantae > Streptophyta > Magnoliopsida > Alismatales > Posidoniaceae > Posidonia > Posidonia australis. Next base: position 1,626 of record JAMKQA010037653.1, on the reverse strand, counting down.
AGGAGATACCACTCAATATTACAAAGAAACAACCAAAGCAAAGCATAGGAAACAAGCAAACAAGGAGGAAAACCAAAGTAAATGAAAATGCAAAACAAAAGCCGGGATCTGGTAATCCCTAGCGGAGTCGCCAGTTCCTGTAACTATGCCGGCCACAGCCTCGTGCTTGGCGCGAAAGGCCAAATGCGTGAGGATCGGCAAAGTCACGGTAAAATAATAAAAATAATGATAAAAATGCAGGAGTCGCCACCTAGTCTATTTGTAACCATGCCGGCGAGAATAGTGAAATATGCAAAAGTCGGCAAAGTCACGGCAAATATAAAATATATGCAAATGCAGGAGACGCCACCTAGTCTTTTATAATGGAAGACGAGGAAACCATATAAAACATGCAAATTGTGCAATGGAAAAGTAGGTCATGAACCAGAAAAATGGGTAAGGATCCCTGTTACGCACGAGGAAGGTATTAGGCACCCTCGTGCGCCCGATAAATCGGTCTTCTATTGGTTTCTCTATTGCTTATGAAATGTCGACTTTTCAGCCTTTGCTGTACGCCCGAGGGCGATATGCCATGCCATGCTAATGCGTGTGGTGTCTAAAATATAGGTGCATGATGTGTAGGAGTGTGTCCTAATGCTCAGAAGTATCACTCGTATGTCGAGTCAAGTGTTGATGCAAGAATATTGCATAATAAGATCAAAGATCTAACAATCTCGAGTGATTTCATCCTTGCCATGCTATATGCCAAATGCAATCTAAAATGCATGGAATGATTGAAAACAGAGTTGTGCCTTCCTATTATGGCAAGGGAGAAAACCAAGAAAACCCAGAAGCAAATCGAGTCGGGAAAAGCATGCTAAAGCCATATAAAAATCTGTTGTGTGCTACTAAAAATAGGTTGCTGCGCCTGTTTGGTGCTCCAGTCTAGTGCACCACCTATATGCTCCTAGGTGGGCCAGAAAAATGTGTTGAGGGAAAACAGAAAATTACGCAATGCCAAATCACAAAAGAATGCATTCTGCAGTGTGAAATCCTTCTGTAAAACTTGGTAAATATGCTAATGCAATGATTTGTGAGTCTTGTGCTCATGAGCTGGTAGCCTCACACAAGATCCTACCTATCTTATGCTAAGTGAGAAAACAAGATTCAATCATGACATTGGATCATGGGCTGATGCATAGACTCTCTATGTAGGAGTAAGGTGCAAACGGCCTACCAAATTCCTGCCCAAGACTGAATATCCAAGGGGAGAAAACAATTGGAAAATGATCTAGTTTAAAACTGAAAACAGGCATGTGAAATCTTGGAATATCAAAGAACCAGCCATAAAAGAATCAAGCTCAAAGTCCTTCATAAAATCATGTAAACAAAGATGCCAATGTGAATGCTTTGCTCTCTGACTAGTCTGGTGCACCTGCTTGGTGCGCCAGAGTGGTGCTCTGGTTTGGTGCGCCTGAGTGGTGCGCCCCAGAGAATCTGGATCAGACTGCAATCTGATCCAGAATCTATCCCAGAAAAGAGATGGGTTATTCAAGTTAATGCAGATTGATTTATGCCATTGTTAAGAGTTGAAAACATGATTGGATGCACATGATCAAAGCCATCTTATTATTCATGTAATTAAAA
>JAMKQA010037652.1:0-10105 GCA_024699735.1 Posidonia australis | reverse complement strand
AAAGCAAGGATGAAAAATCACTCGAAATTGATATATCTTTGATTTTATTCATGCAATGACTTTGCATCAACACTTGACCCGACATACGAGTGATACTTTTGAGCATTAGGACACACCCCTGCACATCATGCACTCGTATTTTAGACACCACACACATTAGCATGGCATGGCATATTGCCCTCAGGCGTACAGAAAAGGCTGAAAAGCTGACATTTCATAAGCAAATGAGAAACCAATAGAAGACAGATTTATCGGGCGCACGAGGGTGCCTACTACCTTCCTTGTGCGTAACAGAGATCCTTACCCATTTTTGGTTTATGACCTGCTTTTCCAGTGCATGATTTGCATGTTTTATATGGTTTTCCTCATCTTCCATTTTAATAGACTAGGTGGAGACTCCTGCATTTGCATTTTCTTATTTATTTATTTTTATTTTTTTTGCCGTGACTTTGTCGACCCTCGTGCTTTTGGCCTTTCGCGTCGAAGTCCTCAAGGTTGTCGTCGGCATGGTTACAATGTCTAACTCCAGAATCTGGTGGATCGATTGTTGCATCACTGGCTAGATCAACTCTAGTTTCCTTACTTACTAGGTTTTCACTTGTAGATAAGGCAGATGGCACTATTTATTATTTGTTTTTAGGTTTTTCTGATTTTTTGATTTTTGATTTTTGGATTTCTTGATTTTTATTTTTATTTTTTGGATTTTCTAGTTTTTTTGGGTTTTTTTGATTTTTGAATTTTCTGATTTTTGTTTGGGTTTTCGAATTTTCTAATTTTTTTTATTTTTAGATTTTCTGTTTTTTTTATTGATTGATTGATGATGAGTGTATAGTCACTGCCTCCCTCTCACGCACCTAGCATCACAGTCTTATATTATCCAAGGTGAGAGAATGGTCCCTTCTATCATGCCTCGACCTTTGAGGACTCGGGACTTCGTACTAGCCTCAGTCGATTATTACCTTCCTTATTTACTCAATCCTTGAGCTTCTAAGGTTTTTCTACCCCTTGCCTATGGGTGGAAGAGTTCGGAGAGACTCGTGGTTTGGTAGACTCTCGGCATTGGCTTAGATTCTAGTGCTGCTTGTCGGTTGTTAATCCTATTGCGCATTTATTTTCCCTAGGGTTTTCTTTCTTTTCTTCTCTTGACAGCTTCTTTGCTGTCATCTTTCCCCTCTCTCTTTTTTATTTTTTTATTGATTGGACAACTTCTTTGCTGTCGTCTTTTCAACTCTTTTTTCTTTTTCATTTCCCTTTTTCGATTTGGCAAGTGCCTACCCATCACAACTCATTGAGATTTATGCTATGGTAATACACCTACCGAGTGTCAGTGGTCTTACACCTGTCTTGAGTGTTCGGTCAAAAGATATTGATCATTGAGGGACCGAATCACTCCTTTATTTTGAACACTCTCCCCTCTTTTATGTGCTTTCTAAGTTTGTTCGTGACATACTGTTCACCCTTCATCGCCTCTCCGACTTACACTAGGATGCCACGTTAAGCATAGTGAGTAGCATTTATGATATGCCTTAGCTCCGAGCTCGCCTTACTCTTGTCTCTCCATGAGGCATATGTGATGATAGGACAAGGTTAAGTTTACCCTAGTCGTTCAGCTTCTTTTTCATGTAGGAGACAACTTTCTTCTTTAACTAATACTAAGCCTTGAGTCTTTTCTAGGCTTCAGCATGTTGATTAAGAGTGTACTTCTAGAGTACATGTTACTTCCACGAATCTGAGGATAACCACAGGTCATCCAACCCAATTGGCTGGATCTTCCTTGGGTGTTACATCTTCTACTTAAGGAATAACCTAGATAATATTTTGGCAGCTTTGCCTAATATTCTAAGGTGTCAAGCGTGACCCACATTCATCAATCATCTTTATTATTATTTTCTTTATTGCTATTTCAACCTAGTCTAGCATGCAAAATAACAAAGACAAATAAAGTAAAATGTTCAAAAAAAAAGAAAATTAATGTTTTATTTACAAGTTGTGAAAAATAAAATGACCTTGTCCCTAGTTGGGCTCAGTCGAATCTCTTATTTCCCTCCCTAGATGGAGGAGCTTACCCGTGGGGTGGCTGCAAAAGCCCCCTTGGCGTCAGAGCTTCAAGTGGCGCATCATTCAATTTTCCTTTTGGTTTACGCCTGGCTTTGTTTTATGAGGATCGCAATTGGACTCCTCTTGGCTTACTTCTTCTAGTACTAAGGATTAAGGTGCTAATGGCACATCATCTAACTTTTCTTTTTGTTTACGCCCCATCATTGCCTTGTTAGAGTCACGGTTGGACTGATCTTGACTTGGTTGCTGCAACATGCCCCTAGTGGGTTGATCTCTCTGTAAGAATTCCCTCAGTCTTCTTTGACTACTAAGGTCTCCTCGGATCCCTTCCAGGTTGATGCATTCAGTGATGCCCGTGGCGGGCTTCACTATTGTCTTTATTGTACCCAAAGGCCTGGGAAGGGATCCATTTTTGCTTGAGGCACGGTCATCGGCGTCTACCTAGTTGACGTGCTCGTAGATGCCCCTAGTTGATCGGAAGGCTTGGGAGGAGGATTTGTCCTGGCACAAGCTGATTGTAGGCTTAGACAGGGAGAGCCAATTGCAGCCTCTACTTTGTACCAGTTTGAGTCAGTGTATTCGTCATATATGGGCTGTAGATCAAGCCAGTCTTGAACCAGGTATCCATCAAAGATAGGTGGCACAACATCCTCTCCCATCATGTCCTGGATCATTTGTGAATCTAGTCCTTCTTCATACCAGGGGTCGGAGTCGTACCAGTTCTCAGGAGGTTCTTCGTCGTATGGCTCTTATAGGGGTCTTTCTTCACTCAGCTCTGGCATGGTGGGTTCCCATGCTATCCTAGAGTCTACCCAGTGGTTAGCTCTGACGATGATCACCTCCCCTTGATGTTTGAATTTGAGAAGTTGATGTACAGGGGAGGTGACAACGCCAATTTCTACCAGCCAAGATCACCCTAAGATTAATGGTTCAACCAGACCTTGTTCCATTACTATAGCTGTGGTGTAGCTAGTGAGGAGACTTATAGTGATGTCTAGTTGAATTGTCTCGTTCGCTTCCCTTTGACTATTGTCATAAGCTATACAGGGAAAGCAATGCTTGGTAATTCCTGTTTCTTCAATGTCCAAGGACTTCAGGGTGGACAGGGAGCAAATACTTTTGCTGGCACTAGTGCTGACGAGTATCCCGTCGAGCCAACGGTCGTTGACATGCATGATGAAGATCATTGGTCATTATCACTCCTCGAGTACAGGCAATTCTACATCTCGAAAGACGATATTTTCCTTTTTAGACTTTGTGATGATCCTTCTGGTCAGTTCGGGGTCGTATTCTTCCTCATCTTGTTGGTCATCCCAAGGTTTGTCTGCATCCTCCTTTGACCATATCCCCAACTCAAGCATTACTGGTGGATCCTGTTCTTCTTCGTTGATGCTGCGTGGCCCTAGGTCCAGGTCTGCTTGTATATGCTGGAAGAGTGTTGGTTCTGGTAGAGCAGCTAGCTGGGCATCCTTGACAACTCTTGTGTCTTGAGGAGGCTTTGCTTGCGCATTGGGGTCCCCTTCTTCCTCGGCTAGTGGTTATTGACTAGGGCTTGCCTACACATGCCCAATATCTACTAACTCTGGGATTGTAAGCTTGTCTTCCTCAGCCTTCGTGTAGGTTATTGGAATACTGGGTGGAGGGGCTTAGTGAATCTCACACCTCGCCAGCGGCGTGGACTATTGGTGTGACACATTGTTCTCCTTGAAGTGTCCTTAACCTTGCCTTAAGCTCAGTCCACATGATTTCCCCTCAGTCATTTAGATTATAGATTTTGTCCTTAACCATGAAACACTCCTCTAGTGTATGCCCATTCTTCTGATGGTATGGGCAATACTAGGATAGATCAGCATTGGGAGCATTTGGGGTAGGTGCCAGAGGCTATATGTCTCCACTCTCTATTAGTATTCTATAGACGTCAGAGAGTGGCTCTAGAAGTGGTGGGTAATTCTGCCTCTCGGGCCCATGATAGCGCTATGGCAAAGGAACAACGTTGTTGCTCTTTTGCCTCTATGGTTGCCCTTGTTGAGCGTACACTTGGTAGTCCAGAGGCTATTGGTATTGATGTCAAGGCTGCTGTTGCGACTGTGTTAGTTGCCCCTGGTTCAGCTGCTAATATGGTGTTGGCAGCCTTTGGCACTGGACCAACTATCTTTGGTATGGCACTGGTTGAACTAATTGACCTTGGCCCTGGATTGGCTGATTCTAATTCTATGTCGTGACTTGAGCTACACAGCCTATGGTGCCTTCATGTGTGTAGCCTAGGGTCTTCTTCTTGCCCTTTCTGTCGTACTCCAAGAGTGATAGATCCTCTTTGTTGCGAAGGACCCTTGTAGCTCTATCATACAACTGAGAGTACGTTTGGAAGTCACCAATTAGCAAGCCCACTCTTAATGCTCCAATGGTGTTCTGGGCTATGATTTCGACTGCATGGCTTTCTAGGATGTAGCATTCAGATCTCACAGCCATTTACCTCCACCTATTAGTGAAGGTGATGATGTCCTTCTCAAGTTTCATCTTTTGGGAGAGGAAGTCTATAATTGTGGGCTTGTGTTGAATGCGATGGGCATATTGCTGTAGGAACTTGTCTAGCATAAACATGAAGTTACTGAGGTCATAGGCGATGAGTGTGTTGAACCACCTCAGTGCTTATCCTTCCAAACTCTTAAAGAAAAGGTATATTGTCAGTCCATTGTCATGTTGATAGGGCAAGGCATCTATGGTTAATGTAGATAGATGACTTTGTGGATCACCTGTCCCATCATACTTCAACATTTTGGGCATTTTGAAACCCAGTGGTACGGTGAAAGGTGGGAACTTGGAAGAGTCGAAGCCAACCAGTGTTTTTGAAATAACCCCAGCTTCCACGAGTGCTTCTGATATCATTCTCTTGATGTCCAAACTCGGAGTGGTCGTCTACCCTTGGCCTTGGTACCCTTGAGGTTGATGGAGCTGTTGTGGTTGAGGAGTACCAGAAGGCTGGAAGGAGGATTGGATCATTGTGTAGAACGGGGTTCCCCCTAGGTAATGATGTGAAGGGTAACCTGACAGAGTCCATGTAGTTTGCTAAACAGAAGGGTAGACTAGGGTTGCAAGATATTACATGGGCAAGGGTGAGGTTGCCCCTAGGTAAGGATGTGAAGGGTGACTTGATAGAGGTGGTGCAACCTATGGGACCGAGGGGTAAACCAAGGTAGTAGGATATTGAGCAGGAGATTGTATTAGGCCTTGTGTTGAGAAATTTATCGTTGGGCTTGGTGATACCATGTATGTATTTCCCATAAACGATGTGGCTACTGGGCCCAGGTAGGAGTTTAAGGGGAAGAATCCATGGACATTTGGAATTTATGGGCAAAAGAGATTGGAATGGGCCATGGATTGATCGACTTTGCCAATTACCTTCTCAGGTGATGCATGGGAATTGATCGATCAAAAGGTACTCTAGGATTGGGCATAACTCATTCCTCCCACTCCTAGGTCATGTGAGTGGCCTTCGTATGAGATTGAGGCGTTGATGAAGGACCTGTGATGGCCTGTAGAACTGCTTCCTTGACCCATAGATGTCGAGGTGGTTGGTGTGTAGAGAGGATTCATGTGAGAGTGGTACGCCTCTATCATCTCTAACTGACTTCCTTGATGGTTTATTACAAATGACTCAAAAAAAGAAAAGATACAGACTCTTTATGACTCTAAACTGCACCCTACTACAAGTGTCTCAAAATGTAAAAGAAAATACAAACTCGATGTAGATAAACACAAAGAAAGTGTTTGCAACTATGTTTAACTAATAAACTAAAGACCTAGGACTGTATTTGTAACCCTATAACTCGTAAGCAAGCAAGCACAACCAAACCACCTTGTAAACAAGCCACCCAAGTCGTTTCTGCTTGACGTCGCCTACGATGGAGGTGCTAGATCTTGTCGCTGATAAGGTAGGCAACGGAGAAAGTCATCGGTCAGTCAGGCAACATGTGCCTGTCACGCCTCCAAATTTCCATAACAATTACAACAAATTAAATTACAGGAAATTAAAAGCTAAACAGAAATATCAACTACCAGGAACCTGTGTGTGTAGCTACGAGACTCTAAACTATATGCACTATGCTAAAACCCAACCTCATGCCTGCACCTACAACCCAAAAACCACAAAGAACAAGCGTGAGTGACAAAAGTCACCCAACACGCACCCCACAAAACGGTGGGAAACAAAACTATATTAATTTCCTTTTAAATTCATTTCACAAATCATTTTCTCTAAAATCCCACAAACCAGGCTCACAAGGCCGAAAATCACAGCAAACGCGGCCCACATCGGCCAAAACAGCAAACAGGGCTCTACCATCCCAAAACCACAAACAAGGCCCTCAATGGCCAAAACTACATACAGTGAGTCGAGAAGCTTGGTGCCAGGCAACCAACTCTAGCCACAAGCAGTCCACCGAAGCGCGACCAACGACATCTGCACTGCCACGATGTGCCACCCTATGTAGGAGCCAACCACCGTCCAGTAATCCTCCCACCTAGAGAACCCTCACAAAGCCAACCCCTCCTTGGGAAGGCAGTCTTGTCTCTCAGGATGCTACCAACTACGGGGCACATGTTTCACCTGCACTGGCCACCACAGGGTACGCCTCCTCACGACGTCCTCCACACGGTGCTCAAGAGAGAGTGTCATGCCTCCACACCTAACAACATCCGAGGCTCAGTGCTCACAATGACAACAGGAGTATCATACCTCTCCATCATGCTACATGACACCTCAATCCGTGGACCACAACCCTTAGCCTCGAGACAATAATCAGGGAGTCTCATACCTCCAAGACCCGACAACCCTCAACCTCAGGTATCTCGGATCCCAACCTCAACCAGGGAGACATGCCAAACCATCAAAGAATGTCATCACATTTTTGGTCCTGATGACACGGTCCCACGGTGTCTCAGCCCGCACATAAAAAACCAAGAAAACCATTTTCCAAAACGAGTCAACCATTTCTTTCAAAACCATTTTATACCTTTGGAAACTCTTTCAAAACCTCGGTAAAATGGCACATCAGGTGTCCCACGAGACCACTACTGATGGCCCACGATCCCATCTCAAATGGGCAAAACAAACAATCCGGAAACCACTGCATTCAAAATACATTTTCCAAAAAAATCCAAGAAAAACCTCCAAAAATCCCTACCAAACCTGTGCATGTGGACCGCACGTCTGGCCCCCACCTCTGGCACTTTTTTTTGAAAACTAATGGAACCTGGACCAGGGGCCAGAGCCACTGCCGGACCTATGCATGTGGCCTGCGCAATCGACCCATGCCCCTAGTTTTCTGTCAAAATTCAAACAGCTTGCAGCAAGACACCTAAAACTTGCCCGAAGTGGAAACCAAGGGTGGACCCAACAAACAATCACCAAAAATTTCAAATAAAACATATGTGGTAGACTCTCAAGTCTACTCCAAATCCCAACAAAAAAAACTAGAATCCATTAAGTATAGCACTCAGAATAAAATTACAAATCTAAAGTGCACAGAGAAACCAAAAACCACAACCACCATTGTAAAAGCCATAAATGCCACAATAAATTTCCATAAATTCCAAAACGTTAAATTTAGCCTAGATTACATGCATCCTAGTAATTTCTACCATTTTACATGATTTCTACACATTAAATTGGAGATACATACCTGAAATGAGCTTTGGCGACCCAACGTGTCCTCCAACTAGCCACTGACCTCCACCGACGACCACGACGTCCACAGAAGCTTCATCAACATCTGCATCACCCACCACGCTGACGCTGAGCCACCATGGAGCCTCTACCTCTCTCACTCTCTCTTATCTCTCTCGTCGACACACGGAACAGAGGGGGGAGGAGAACGGGGGTGACGGGTGGGGAAAGAAGGAGGTGAGGGAAGGAGAAGGGTGAGGAGGAAGAGAAGGAGAGGTAGGGAAGGTGTGCGCCGAGGAGGAGAAGAAAGAAGAAGGGGACGGACAACAAGCGACAGAGTGCGGCACAAGTAGGCTTATAATGCCCTATGCATGTAGTAGCTGGACGCATGTTCACCTAGGCGTTCCAGCCACCAACACCCTGCACGAGCTCACCAGCCACGTCACCCAATCACCAGCCCACAACGCGAGCCCCACACGGACCCACACAAGGACCCACAAGCACAGTGCCACAACGCACAGTACCAACCATGCACAGGAACTTACAACTAGAAGCCCGCCCAAGAGGCCCAAACCCAAAATCACAAAATCACACAAACGGATCTCGGAACAGTAATACCCGTCTAAGAATAAATTTATTAAAATGTAAATAATTACAAAATGAATTTACGAGTGTTATAGTCCCCCTGGTTGTCCAACAACCTAGGTCTGTCCTAAACAAACCAAACAGTCAAACAAGGCTATATAATCAATCAAGTTATCAAGCAGAGTGCAGAATTTACTTATTAAGATTATCAACTAATCGATTTGTTAACCTACGTTCTCTCAGCTTGTTTGGGTTCTTATGGTAAGGGTGAGACTTTCAATATGGATTCTAGGGTCACACAATGGGATTTTAGCTTTGGGTACCACTCTTTGTCCTTCGATAGGGTCCACCAAGAGGGACTAGATTGCGTATTTGTCTCTCCAAAGAGGGGCCCGCAACCTAGGTTTCTGTCCTTAAGATGTCGATCTTAGCAAACCACAAAGCAATAAATAACCACAAAATAGAAAAGTATCAAGTATCTACTAGGGTGTATTACAGACTCAGGGAGAAAGGTGGAGTCTGAAATATGCCCCTAGGACACCTTAAGTTTCCCGATCTAGTAATCCTAATCAAACACGAGCATGGGTGAGCGACTGGCACTGGCCCGGTTCACTTGGCTCGGTTGTTCAAACTAAAAGGAGACTCTAAAGGAACTTTAACTTTACTATCACATGATTTGTTTCCACCCTAATGGTGGACAAAAAACAAATCCTAGAAACCATTAAAAACCAAAAAGCGATAGGTGGACAAGATTTCTTTTTCCGAATTTTGAATTTCAAATTACAAATTTTGAATTTCAAATTTTGAATTTTTGAATCTCAAATTTGAAATCAAAATTTTGAAAAAAAAAATTCGATTACTGTAGATCAGAAAAAAATGGCACAGACTATTAAAAACAGATGATCTAGAGTGAAAACACCCTGATTTGCGACGTTGCCGGTGATTGTGGCGCCTGTCTATGTCACTGTAGACACCCCGATTTTGAGTAGACACCCCGATTTTGAGGTGACTCATTGATAGGACTCCAAATGTTGCTTTGGATGTGGCTGCCCCTTGAACCAATCCCAAGCCCATAGCAAGCCCGCAGCCCAACTAGAACTCCCGATAGGTAGAAGAGAGCACCTAGCTAGCACACTTACCTAGCACACCTAGCTAGCACACCTCCCTAGCACACCTAGCTAGCACACCTCCCTAGCACACCTAGCTAGCACACTTACCTAGCATACCTAGCTAGCACACCTCCCTAGCACACCTAGCTAGCACACCTACTTGGCACACATAGGTGGCGCACATAGCTGGAGCACCAAGCTGGCGCACACCACTTCGCAGGCTGCGGGCTACTGGCTTTCCACCTCCCATGGCTGTTACCTCTAGCAACGAATATGCCATGGAATCTTCCAGGCTTTTCGTCTACGAGGCTCCCTGCATTTCCATCAGTTACCCTTGAGAAATCCCTATAAATAGACACCTATAGGTAGCCATTTGGAGGATTAGAAAGTGGAAGACATAGAATTGCAACTAGAATTCTGCAGCTGTCCCTTTGAGTTCTTAGCTTTCTTCTTGCATCCAGAGATATCCCCAGCCCTTCCAAAGCATCAAGGAGCTTATTATCTTGAGTCTTCTTTGATGGAACATCCAGGACAAGGTAGGCCTTCTATCTTTTCTCTTTTTGTTTCTTGTTCTTTTACATTGGAATAAGGCATGCTAGAAGCTTATATATGTTCTGTTTTCGTCATGTTTTCATGAGATTTCAGTAATGATTTTGCTCGTTCTTTTTGTAAGATGTTCTCCATGTTA
>JAMKQA010037648.1:0-12891 GCA_024699735.1 Posidonia australis | reverse complement strand
TTCTTGAATGATTTGGAACCTGATTCTTTTAGTGGTGATTCTTTAGTATTTCATGATGGGGCATGCATGATTTCAACTTCAAGTGATGTTGCTTTTCAATTGCTTTGCTCTTTGACAATTCAGTCCATAGTTCAAAATCTGGTAGGTTGGTTGCACTTTACTCCTACGTGGAGAGCCTTATGCATCAGACCATGATCCAGTGACATGGCTGAATCTTGTTGTTTTAATTTAGCATGAATAGGGTGTGATCTTGTGCGAGGCTACTAGCCCTTGAGCACAACGTCCACAAGTCTTCTCACACTTGCATTCCTTTTACTTCTAAAGCATATTTTTCAAGTCTTGTGAAGGATTTTACATTGCATACTTTTCCAGAATACATTTATATGATATTGTACTACATGGACTTCTGTGTTTTCCCTAGCACATCTTTCTGACCCACACAGGAGCACATAGGTGGCGCACCAGACTGGAGCACCTAACAGGCACATCAGCCTATTTTCAGTAGCACACAGCTGGTTTTCACATGGCTTTTAGCATGGTTTCTTGTCTTGATTTACCTCTGCATTCTCTGGCTTTCTTCCTTGATATATCCAAGAAGACCCTTTTTCTATTTCGAACCTTTTGTGCATGATTAGATCATACATAGCATGTAGTTAAGCAAGGATGAAAGTCGCTCAAAATACTTAGATCCTTGATCTTATTTATGCAATATCTTTGCATCGACACTTGACTCGATATATGAGCGATACTTCTGAGTATTAGGACACACCCTGCACTCCATGTACCCATATTTTAGTATAAGACACCACTCACTTAACATGGCATGGCATATCGCCCTCGGGCGTACAGTAAAGGCTGAAAAGTCGACATTTCATAAGCAAATGAGAAACCTATAAAAGACAGATTTATCGGGCGCACGAGGGTGCCTAATACCTTCCTCGTGTGTAACAGGGATCCTTACCCATTTCTGGTTTACAACGACCTTTTCCATTGGTTTTTATATGCATGATTTGAATGATTCTTTTATGGTTTTCCTCGTCTTCCATTTTAATAGACTAGGTGGCGATTCCTGCATTTTGTTTTTTTGCATTTTTATTGTTTTTGCCATGACTTTGCCGATCCTCGTGTATTTGGCCTTTTGCACCAAGTCATCGAGGTTGTCGCTGGCATGGTTACTGGAATTGGCGACTCCGCTGGGGAAAACCAGATCCCGGCTTTGTTTTGGTTTCTCCTTTTGCTTCGGCTTTTCTCCTTGCTTGCTTTTTTCGATGCCTTGCATTGGTTATCCTTTTAAGTGATGTATTTTTGCATGCATGCCTTTGTAATGTTGTTCTTTCCTTTTACACATTTGCTATGTCACCACTATTGCACATAATTTTCATATACTTTTGCATGATAATTCATGTCTAAATTGCATGTTTATTTCCCTTCTCGTATATGCCATGCCTAGGAGATTAGAGACGTGTTTGCTCTCCCCATTCGGTTAATGAAAATATAAAAACCAAAATTAATAAAACATAAGGCAAACAAGTGACAAATTGCAAATTCTCCCCCACGATTTAATAAGTTTGCAAGTAAAAGACTCAAAGCATACTTTGCATTCATCATATAGGGCATGCATCTTCTCCTCTCCTAGGATTCCTATATAGTCTGCGAAGGACATTTTTCGGTGGCTCATCCTATGGCTTTGGCGTGGGATGAAAACTCGGGTTTGTGCCCCTTTGTCCGGGGTCGTGTCGGTGTAGTAGAGGGTACAGCCTACTACTTTGGTAGAGGACTAGGCCTCGAAAGCACCACCCGTTCACTGCCTAGGCTATGGCCAGGATTTAGAACGGGGACCTTAGTTTTTCTAAACTTGAGTCGGAGACCTATTCACCCCTATGTGAACCTGGAGTAGATAGCTTAATAGGACATCCCTAGATTGTGAGAGATTGCATACTAGGGGCATTCATTTGCATTTCATAACACCATAATCATTGCATCTTTTCTAATTTGTTTGTTTATGTGTATAGGATTTCAGATCTTTGAGTTTCCTTAGCTTGAGCTCAAGATCTTTCCTTTCGTGAATTCTATTTGCGACCTTATTTTCGACCGTGTCTCCCGAGTTATTCGTTACATCCGACAATAGCTCGTCCTAGGATCCGTCTTGTCCTTCCCAACCACAGTCCGATCCTTACTCGCTCGTGATCCACGATGGCCCAACATGCCAGCGAGTCCCTTCCCCCTGCTATCCAGGAGGAGGTCCTTGTCTCGGGATACTCTTCCTTTGTGTCTGTTCCTGTCATCACTACTACCTCCACTTTTGCCTTAGCTTCTGGAGGACCTCCACCACCTCAATTCTGTGTCATTGTGGCAACCCCGCCTTTGGGACCACCTGTCTTGTCTTCTCCTGCTGTTGGGGCGACAGCAGTTGAGTCTGTCTCTTCTCAGGGCTATGTGTTTTCTAGCCCTCCTCCCACTGCGGCTGTCTCTGTAGTAGCCACCCCCTAGTTCGGACAACTGGGATCTCAGCCTCTTGTTTCACCCCCTGTCTTGCCTCCTTCTTTTGGAGCCACCAGCGACGATCCCATGGCCGCGCAACTGCAACAATTGTCGGCCCTCGCCTAGTAGTTGCAGGGATTGGCACTAGCACTCCAGTCCTTCTCAGCTTTGTCCTTCCCGGCTCCCGAGTTACCTGTGCAACCGGCTTTAGGACCACAGTTTGCACCCACTGCACTCCCTTCACACCCGTCGCAATCCCCCGTCTCTCCAGTGATAGGGGTGTCGTCATCACCTTTTACTGCACCAGCACAGCACCCACCACAACATGCATCTCTCCTATCTGGTGGCCAGCCCCCTAGGACGGCGGGAGCACAACCATCCGTGAGCATTGTACCAGAGACTATCCTGGTCCAATAGCTCTTGCTCCCACACTCTGCACCACTTGTTGCACCACCCCTGCATTATCATCCCCTTTTTACCACACACAAGGTTCATCCTTTGTCCCACAGCACATTGCACCTATGCACGGGTACACTGGCCATCCTGTCGTAGCACCAGACGGCGGAATGGTGGATACGGAGGAGCCCTTAGGGGCGACTCATACAATGTACGTGGCACCCGCCTCTGCTGCGCAATCCACAGTTGCAGTAGCTTCGGATGCTCTCCTCGCGAGAGTAAACGACCTGGAGCGCACTCTCTGGCAAGTGCAAGGTAGGGACTGCCAGTCCTACCAATTACGGGACCTCTGTTATTTCCCAGAGGCGACTCTCCCCCCGAATTTTCATATTCCGAAATTTGAAAAATACAATGGTAGGGGCTGCCCAATTGCCCACCTCAAAGCCTATTACGGAGACTGGCCCAACTTCAAGCTGACGAAAGGTTGTTAATCCGCCTATTCCAAAAGAGTCTTACAGGGCCCGCGTTGAAGTGGTTCACTTCCCTTAACATGGCCACCATCAAGACTTGGGATGACCTTACATAGGCGTTCCTGGAACAATATTCCTTCAACCTCGACTTAGTCTCCAAGTGAGAGGACTTAGTCGCTCTCAAGCAGAGACCCCAAGAAACATTTGGGGAGTATCTTGGACGGTGGCGCTCCTTGGCTTCACAAGTCAAAGATAGACCCTCCGACGAAGAGTCTATCGAGATTATAATCCGAGGAGCACAGCCAGCAGTCGGGACTCTGCTTAGCATCCAACCTGTCACCACTTTTTCTGCACTACTTCGGGCGAGCGCCCGTGTTGAGAGTTCACTGCGTGGCGGCAGTTTTTCAGCACTCTCAGCATTTGCCAAGCAGGCCACTGCCTCACATAGTGGCCCTAGCAGCAGCAATAACAACAACAACCCCAACACCAACCCACCCAGGAGGCGGGATCCCTCCAAAAATACAGTTTCCTATATCAGATATCCTGCTGCTCCGGCAAATGTCCGCCCGCCCCCGCAACGAGCTGGTGGTGGGTTTCTGGGGAAGAAGACGAGTGTCGCTCGGGCTCGTGAATGAGAGGAGGAAAAGAAAGAAAAGAGGAAAGAACGAGCACGCAAATTGAGGCAACTGTGCATCCTCAAACTGGACTCTAGAGGGATCCCAAATCACAAGCAGGTGCACAGAAAGGCAACCACAACCTCACACAACCAAGAAACAACAGATTATCCATTAATAAGCCATTATACACAATATTGCAAATAATTACATGGTTTATAATAAAAATGGATAATCAGGCCCAGATGTCACAGAGGCATACCCAGATGATATTACGCCAGCGTAGTTCCTGCAAAGTAATAGATATGTCAGGCATGTTTTGAGCTGAAATAGCAATTTACAAAGTAAAAGTCTTACCCTCTTCCAGCGGATATGGGCATAGAAGGCGCCAAATTGTTCTTCAAGGCCCTGTGGATTATGACAAATATCAGATTTATATAGATCATATGCCTGAAGTATTAAGCAGAGATTGCAATCAAGTACCTTGGCCCAATCGGAGGCATACCACATCCCGCGCTGGCTATCCCGCACTGCCTCCTCAAATAGGTACGGCTTCCCGACAAGCCTGTACCAAGCTAGATAATCTATGTAGTTGACTTCCCAAAGGACATGTCTGTCCTGGGAAGCCATAGCTACCGCATGCCAGCTTCTGGCAACGAAACGAGTCAAGGCCGGACGGTCCATATCAGAAGGAGGGGCAGAAATGCAAAACTCATTCAGAAATTGATGCCGCACGCACCCTGGGAGGAAATAGGTCGACTTCTTCATGCAGTAGAACTTCACCTGCTTGTCCCTAAGAATGCGGCCAGAGTTTAGGGGAGCCCAATCAAAGCCATCATATCTGGAGAATGGGCATAAGTGAACTTGATACAGAAGCAGACAATTGTGAATAAAGCAGGTAATACCGACATACAGAATTGAAGTCTAAATATTAAAAACTTACATCCTTGAGCTCTACCAGGTCCAGCAGATACCGGTAGGACTCGTAACTATAGACCCCAGTAGCAGCCTGGTGGTCAGGCTCTACCCATTGGCAAGGGAGAGGCAGAAGTACATCCTGAAGGCGGCCAAAACTATGCCCTCTAGTGATATGCTCCATGATCCAGTACTAGCGAAGGAGGCAAAGGTCAGATAAGAATCAAATATATATATTTGGATAACAATGCAAATAAATACTTACAGTCAGCAGAGGATATAGCCCCACATAAGAGCGACGCCCAAGCTTAACCACATTGTCAAGCCCACAAATCAGCCAAGTATAATTGACGTTGGCCTAGTCATAGTGGTCCAGATGTTCCAGATTGGTTAAGTACGCTAACCAATCAGCATGAATGCAATAAGCAGACGAGTCACAGAAAATCATGGCCAACAGATCCAACAGGAAATGCCTCAGTACAAAGTCCGCCTCTTCGCTATCAGGCTCGGGGTTGGGCCAGAACTAGTCCCACTCTCTCAGCCACCCCACAATGATCATGTACTTTCCCCGAGGTGGCTTTGGGGGAACACGACCCAAATCCACAGGAGCAACGTGCAAGCCGTGAGTAGTCTCACCTATAATCGGCTCGTCACCGAAGGGAAGACCCGTCAGCAGAGCCCACTGATCAGGCAGGACGGTCAGTTCTCTGAATGGAAAGTGAAAAGTGTGCGTCTCAAACCTCCACCTTTCCACCAAAGCCTTAAAGAAGTTATAATGGCCATGTATGATGGGTATGCGAAGCAAACCTCCAAATGGGGATCGGCGAAAGAGGAAGTCCTGCAGAAAATCCGGCAAACGGTGAAAATAGTCAAGCATTGGGCCCCAGTGGCACTGCATAATCCAATTCGCATCACCATCCTGAAATATGAAGAACAGAGTTAATGCCAAGTCAAAGGCAGGTTATAATTAATGCTCGCTAAAGCAAGAGGATTACTCCGAAATCAGGAACCTCACAGTTGTGATGGTCACTAAGCAACCGCCCCTCAAAATTGCTGGACTCCTGGAAATGCATTTGTCAGATAAAACACCAGATTTATATACACATTTTCTTCCAGTTTTGGGCTTACCTCAATAGGGACAACAGGAGTCGAGCTATTAATGGCCCGTGACCTCGAGGAGCTACCTCGCCGCCTAGGACGAGAGCTAGAAGGCGTGTCCCACGAGGATTGTGGGGTCCTTTCCTCAGGAATTGGGTCATCCTACCGAAAAAGGGGAAAAATCGGACCAAGAATCATACGACAGTAGTAGGCATGACGAATGCAGAATATTTAAGCCCAAGTCGACGTCAGACATGGCATTACATTCATTGGCAAAATAGAAAGGGCATGGCATTTTAACAAGGTACTATGGCATATGGTGGCAAAAATGCAAGTATAAACAGGCGTACAGTTACAGCTTAGTGTTGCGTGGAAATGTGCAAATCCTGTGGCAATATTTTCTTGTTTAAAATGTGCAGAAATGGAACATTCTGGATAAGCTATCAAGCATGGTTCAACAATTAATTTAAAGTGGCCAATTTGATTCAAAGCAGTTTGAAACTAAAATCAGAAAATGATATAGATAGCAGCATGGTATGTTTGGCATAGCAATAGCAATCAAAGTATTACCCAAACCTTGAGCCTTCTTCACAGCCTCCCATCACCACCACAACCAGCCAATTGCCCACCTACCACCAAAAACCATGGCCACCGTCACCTTCTTCACAGCCTCCCATCACCACCACACAGCCAGCCTGCCATCACACGAAACACCCCTACTTCAACCATCCTACACCACCAGACCTTCACCCCAACCACACGGACCCATCGGCCAACCAAAACCAGCACTACCACCCGCCGGAACCCATCTCCCGCCGAGCTACTCCGGTGCCTACCCACAACGCAGCCAACCCATCTCCGGCCCGCCACCGCGTGGCTCCTACCGCACGACCCATATAGCAAGCCGTTCCATGCCGTCATCACGCCACCACTCCAACCTGCGCCTCCACACCAAACCCATCACCCCACAGCCACGGACCACCGGAATCACCCATGCCCACCAGAACTCATAAGCCGTCGGCCGTCCAAGCAAGAAGCAAACGAAGAAATGCAAGCCCAAGCAAAATAAATGGAAGAGGAGATCAAGGGAGATACCTCCATCGGCGACCCCCTCTCCAACCAATCCAGGAGAGTCTGATCCATGCTGCCGCCGCACCTCGCCGACACGTCGGATCCCCGCACCAGCCGAGAGCACCTCGTCGGTACACTGCCTGCGCGCCGCCGCCGTGAAGAGAAGGGGAGACGAAGAGACGAAGAGATGAAGAGAGAAGGAAGAGTGGGTTTCGTTTGGAGAAAAGAAAAGAAATGGGGAAGAAGAAGAGAAGGCACGCCCCTTGAGAGAAGAAATAAAAAGAATTCAAAAAGGAAAAAACCATATGCATATAAGTGTGGCTTTGGAGATATGAAAATAATAGCAGAACCTTGGGAAAAGCTAGGCAGCAGAAGCACCCTGCAGTTCCAGTAAACAGGGAGAAGAAAGATATTCCTTGGCGGTTATGGAAGTTATCCAGTGAGACCTACTTATAAATAATTTAATAAGTCAAGGTTTAAAATACAATATGACGGTGAAAATTGTGTTTCAGTCCCTAGCACTTCACAACCTGTACTCCAAGAACAGAATGTACAGTGTCAAGCTCATGGCCCACAAAATGCACCATATGGGGTAATTTGCAGAAAACTCCCTACATTTCGCAAAATTTGCAGATTAGTCCACAAAGGATGCAGGAAATTTTGTTTAAAGCAGACATTTGTTCAGATACAACAGAATCTCGAGTCTAGCAATCAAAAGGTAGTCGTGATTGGGAAATTTGCAAAGAAGCCCTCAAGTTTAGGACATTTGCAAGTAAGTCTACACCTTTTGCAAACAGTGCCACTTTTGGTGGAAAAATTCCAGCAAGAAGAGATTGTACACATCTCAGCAAGAGCGCCAGTTTTTTGCACCACAGCATCAGTAGTCAGCATATTTACAGTTCTGCCCTTTAGCACACTATTGTCGTTTTCCTTCTTGGGGGACAATCCAGGAATCATCATTTTGGTTTTTACGGATTTTCGCAGGTGCGGAATCTAGCCTGTTGACTTTGACTGGGTGGTCAATGTCCTTTGCCCTCTTTGATTTTCACAGGCGTGGAATCCAGCCTGTTGACTTTGACCAGGCGGTCAACGTCATTTGCCCCTTTTTGATTTTCACTAGTGTGGAATCCAGGCTGTTGACTTTGACCGAGCGGTCAACGTCATTTGCCCCTTTTGGATTTTCGCTGGCGCGGAATCCAGCCTGTTGACTTTGTTTGGGCGGTCAACGTCATTTGCCCCTTTTGGACTTTCGCGGGCGCGGAATCCAGCCTGTTGACTTTGACCTGGTGGTCAACGTCATTTGCCCCTTTTGGATTTTCGTGGGCGTGGAATCTAGCCTGTTGACTTTGACCGAGCGGTCAACGTCATTTGCCCCTTTTGGATTTTCGCGGGTGCGGAATTCAGCCTATTGACTTTCACCGAACGGTCAACATCATTTGCCTCTTTTGGATTTTCGCGGGTGCGGAATCCAGCTTGTTGACTTTGACCGGGCGGTCAACGTCTGTAGACACCCCAATTTTCTGATTTTGCAGAATTGAGATGTGGTGGCTGAGCTCTGACTTAACCAAGGCCATTTAATTCATGGAGACCCAATTGGGCCCATAAAGGCCCACTAAGGCCCATTAAACCCTAGTTAAGCCCATGGGGACCCACAAGGCCCACATAGGCCCATGAAGCCCACAATGGCTCCACCCACATCTTCTCCTATTTTGTATTTTCACCAAAATTAAAACTATTTCTCTCCCATCTTCATTTACCAAATGCCAACTTACTAAAACATTCCAATATTTCTCCTATTTCTTATCTTACTGAACCTATCTTCCTCCTCAATTCACCTTTCAAGCACAACCATCTTCTTTGACTTCACCCAAGTCCCACGAGCCTGTTTCAACCAGTAGGTCTCCTTCACCCCACTCAGCTAGCAACTCCCCAAAGCAGCCCAGCCACCAGATCAACCGCCGACGAGACACTGGATCACCGTTCATCCTATCGGCAGCCAAGGGAGCAACTAAGGGACAGCGGTTAGGGGTTTGTTAGTCTGTTAGGAGAAGTGTCTGATCGGTTAGGGAGTGGGCTGGTCTGTTGGACGGTCTGTTAGAGGAGTAGGGGACATTCTGTTACGAATTTGTTGGGTTCCTCACCTATATAAGGAGGAGAATGCCAGCGTTTCTGGGAGGTTAGACCATTCGAGAGAGAAAACTGAGAGCGAGAAGGAGAGAATTCCAGAGCGAGAGCTGTCGCGGAGGAGGAAGGCCATCGTTTCAGAGCTCCAGCGAGGCGCAGAGGTCCTCCAAGCCAAGTACGCCATTTTGGACTCTTCCAGCTTTTAATTCATGTGTCCCTAGGTCTCTCTCCCCCTTCTTGGAGCAATCCCAGGGGATCCAGAGTGATCCCCTTATCGGAGAAGCTCCTCTGTGCCCTGCCGTCGCCCAATTCCGGCGACAGAGGTGGGGGGGGCAATCCAAGAAGTCTCTTGGACCCCTGAGCCCTCTCTCCTCCTCCTCTGGTCTTCCCGGAGCTCTCCGTGCCCTACCGTAACTGCTCTGACGCCTCCAGAAAGCCATGCGAAGATAGTCGGAAAACGTCTCCCGTAGCCGCCATCGTCGGAGAAGAAGGCTCTGTCCGAGCCTACACGCCGCTCCGAGCCACGTCGTGGTGAACCAGCCCCGTGGAGACCTTCCTCAGCCTCCCGCAAGTGCGCCCGAGCCTCTAGATCCACCCCGTGAGCCCCCGATCGTCCCAGCCACGCCGCTCGCCGGAGGAAGCTGCGGCGGCGATGCTCAGCCACCACCTCGCTCCATCAGCCTCCGCGTCGCTCCGAAATACCCCCCGACTCATCCTCAACCCTCCGAAGGCCCCAGATCGCAGCGTTGCCGCCTCGAGCGCCACCAGCAGTCGCGGTTCCGTCGCCGGAGCACCTCGACGACGAGGTAGGTGGGAGGCCCGTTCCAGCCGCTGGATTGTCCATCCACTCCATTGGATGTCTTCCTCTCCTCTCCTTCTTGCCTCTCGTGAAGTCTGATCTAAGATCGGACCACGGGAAGGCCTTGTTTGCCCTCCTCTGGCGGTGGTCGGCGGCGAGCTCCGTCGCCGGCGACCAGTCGTCCCTTTTTCAGTTTTAAAAACATTTAAAACATTTATTTTAAATAAAATATAGAGTTTATGTTTTTCTTGCAAATAGGTCATTCTGGAATTACTTTCTGTACCTTTTATTAAATATAGGTCCTACAATCATTTTTCTAAAATGTTTCGAATAAAGTTTTAATTGAAAATATTACATTTCTTACCCTGAACATTTAAAGTAATGTTTTCTGAGGTTAAAACTTTAATAAAAGCCCACAGAGTCTTTGAAACATATTTTCTTTCAAACATTTTGCCAAAAGGACCTTTCACTTTCTTAAAAACTTCCTGCAAGTTCATTTCTGTGACAATTGCATGAAAGACCCTAAGCTTTCTAAAAATGTTTCTTACAGTTTCTTTTTACAGTGAAAATTGCATTTGAGCCCTTGCATGTTTCAAAAACTCTCTAGATAGTTGTTTTCCATGGTTTAATTGCAAGTTAGCCCTCATACTTCTCTGAAACCTTTCCAGAAGCATGTTTTCATTGGACAAATTGCATTTAGGCCCCTGTGTTTTACAGGAAACTTCCAGAAGGCTTATTTTACTGTGAAAATTGCATAAAACTCCCTGACTTTGTTTTTATACATTCCAGAAGCTTGTTTTCATGGTTCAATTGCACTTTTACCCCTATTTTCTTCAGAATGATTCCTGAATGCTTTAGTTGCTGGGTATTTTGCAGTTTAGCCCCTATACTTTATTGTAATTACTCTGATTTGTTGTTTTCTAGGGTAGAATGATTGTTTTGCCCCTGAATCATTTCTGAGTATTTTTCTTGCATTTTTATCCAGATTTTATGCTGAATTGACATACATTGCATGCATTAGTGGTAAAATTGCATTTTGGCCCCTAGAGAACTTCATTTGCACTAGGAGAGCACATTTGACCCTAGATTTCTTCATACATGCATGGAATGTGTTCTCCTATGTATTTTCGATGATTTGGGCTTCTGAATGTCAGTTTTCCTTGGATTTGGGCTTTTTGCATAAAACCCCCTAGACTTCTTCAGATTTGCACTCACACTTGCATTTTGCATACTTTTCACATTTTTTTGCACGGTTTTTTTCGTCTTTTCTTCCTTGCTTTGTGCACGCTTTCTAGCTATGTTCTGAGCTTAGTCTTTACCTCGTTTTCTGGGTTTTCCTCGGTTTTCCGCAGTTTTCACTTGTTTTGGTTTTCCATCGCCTGAGGGCGTACAGTAAAAGGCTTACAAAGCCGACATGGTCCTGAAACAAGGATTATTTTCCCCTTTCTGATTTTCTCGAATTTATCCCAATTTCCGCTGTTTTACGAGACGCTTTCCGAGAATTTCACGATTTTCACGATTTTCCTCATCGCCCAAGGGCGTATAGTAAATCGACATTAACAATGCCTACATTTGACCCTCGAATTAACTTTTTCCTTTGATTTCACTTCTCCTTGATTTGGCATGTTTTCGGTCATTTTCATGCATGAGCATATAGAATAAGCAAGCATACATTCATCAGACCATTGACAGTGGGAAAGCTAGAAATACCAAGTTTTCTCGGGTACATGGGGGTGCCTAACCCCTTCCCCATGCGTAACCAGAATCCTTACCCTTTCTCTGACCCACATCCATCTTGCATTATCCATTAGGCACGGATCACACATGCATTCTGCATTTTGTTTTGTTTCATGATTTTCTTCTGTTTGTTTTGGTTTTCCTCGTCTTTCCATTAAAATACTAGGTGGCGACTCCTTTCCTTATCCTTTTTGTGTTCCCTTTGGTGTTTCTATGTCTCTTCTCTTCTTCCGGATTCACCATTTTCGCCGTGACTGTATCAGATCTCCCCGTGTGTTTCCGCACACTGGAGTAGGTTGGAGAACCACGGCATGGTCACAAGAACTGGCGACTCCGCTTGGGATAACTAGATTCTAGCTTTCGTTTTGGTTTCCCTACTTGGCTTTGGCTTGTTTGCATTATGCTTGCCTGCTTGTTCTTATTTGCTTGTACATATTTGACTGCACATGCCTTTTTTCACTTTCTTTACACTGTTGCTATGCCACTGCACATGCACATGATCTATTTCATGCTTTGTTTGTCGATACTTGCATTTATTCACCTAATTGAGCACTACACCAGCACATGCCATGTTTACGCCTTTGCTGGACCTTGTTTGGATGCTATGCTTGTGTGTTTTTCCCTTCCTTTTAAATTTGCCATGATTAAGAGAGTAAAGACTTGTTTGCTTCCCTATTTGGTCAAAATAAACTACACAAACGCAGTTGAAAAATTAATAAGGCATAACTTGAGACAGATGCTCACAATCCCCTCTAATCTAATAAAATGCAAGTAAAAGACATAAAAGCATATCACATGAATGATCATTTTAGAAAGCATGCATCTTCTCCTCTCGGTCTACCCAGAGTTTGTAAAGGACAATCCTAGCAGCCCGTTCTATAGCTTTGGCATAGGACGTGTTGCTAGTTTGTCACCCCTTGTCCGGGGTCGTTTCGGTGCTAGTAGAGGGTACAGCTCTATGCTACTATGGGAGATGAGGCCACCAACGCACCACTCGTTCACTGCCTACGCTTTGGCCAGAATTTAGAGCGGGGACCTTACTTTCTAATCAGAGTCAAAACCCAAACCTATTAGTGCATCCCATGTGGTCAGCCCCATGTGGGACATGCATGGTGAGAGAGAGCATGTTAGTAGCATTCATGTGCATGTTTGCCATTCATGCCACCCTAACAAACAATTGCATAGC
>JAMKQA010037647.1:0-11294 GCA_024699735.1 Posidonia australis | reverse complement strand
CGCCAGGAGCGAATCAAGGGAAGGATAATCTAGACCTCGCCCGAGGCCTAGACAAAACAGAAATAAGTGGAACTCGTCCATCACGGAGTGAGTTCAACAAGGACACCAAGATTCATCCGCCCGGAGCGAATCAAGGAATGGACAATCAAGACATCGAACGAGGCCTTGACAAAGCAGAAATAAGTGGAACTCGTCCATCACGGAGCGAGTCCAACAAGGATAGCAAGATTCGTCCATCAGGAGCGAATCAAGGGAAGGATAATCTAGACCTCGCCCAAGGCCTAGACAAAACTGAAATAAGTGGAACTCGACCATCACGGAGCGAGTTAGACAAGGTTACCAATATTCGTCCGCCCAGAGTGAATGAAGGAAAGGACAATCTAGACCTCGCCCGAGGCCTAGACAAGTTGAAATAAGTGGAACTCTTCCATCACGGAGCGAGTCCAACAAGGATAACAAGATTCTTCCGCCTGGAGCGAATCACTGGAAGGATAATCAAGACCTCGCCTGTGGCCTAGACAAAGCTGAAATTAGTGGAACTCGTCCATCACAAAGCGAGTCCGACAAGGATACCAAGATTCGTTCGCCTGGTGCGAATCAACGAAAGGATATTCTAGACCTCGCCCGAGGCCTAGACAAAGCAGAAATAAGTGGAACTCGTCCTCATGGAGCGACTCCAACAAGGATACCTAGATTCTTCCGCCCGGAGCGAATCAAGGATTGTATAATGTAGACCTTGCCCGAGGCCTAGGCAATGCTGAAATATGTGGAACTCGTCCATCATGGAGCGAGTCCTACAAGGATACCAAGATTCGTCCGCACAGAGCGAATCATGGAAAGGAGAATCTAGACCTCGCCCGAGGCCTAGACAAAGCTGAAATATGTGGAACTCGTCCATCACGAAGCGAGCCTAACAAGGCTACCAAGATTCGTCTGCCTGGAGTGAATCATGGGAAGGAAAATCTAGACATCGCCCGAGGCCCAGTTAAAGCTGACATATGTGGAACTCGTCCATCACGGAGCAAATCCAACAAGGATACCAACATTCGTCCGCCCATAGCGAATCAAGGAGCAGTGGAACTCGCCCGTGGCCTAGACAAAACTGAAATAAGTGGAACTCGCCCGTCAAGGAGCGAGTCCAACACGGATACCGAGATTCGTCCTCCCGGTGCGAATCAAGGGAAGGATAATCTAGACCTCGCCCGAGGCCTAGACAAAGCTGAAATAAGTGGAACTCGTCCATCACGGAGCAGTCCAACAAGGATACCAAGATTCGTCTGCCAGGACCAAATCAAGGGATGGATAATCTGGACCTTCCCCGAGGCCTAGACAAAGCTGAAATAAGTGGAACTCGACCATCACAGAGCGAGTTAGACAAGGTTACCAATATTCGTCCGCCCGGTGCGAATCAAAGAAAGGATAATCAAGACCTCGCCCGAGGCCTAGACAAAACTGAAATATGTGGAACTCGTCCATCACGGAGCGAGACCAACAAGGATACCAAGATTCGTCTGCCCGGAGCGAATCAAGGAGAGGATAATAAAGACCTCACCGGAGGCCTTGACAAAGCTGAAATAAGTGGAACTCGTCCATCACGGAGCGAGTCCAACATGGATACCAAGATTCGTCCGCCCGGAGCGAATCATGGAAACAATAATCTAGACCTCGCCCGAGGCCTAGACAAAGCTGAAATAAGTGGAACTCGTTCATCATGGATCAAGTCCAACAAGGATACTAAGATTCGTCCGACCGAAGCGAATCACGGAAAGGATAATCTAGACCTCGCTCGAGGCCTCGACAAAGCTGAAATAAGTGGAACTCGAACATCACGGAGCGAGCCTAACAAGGATATCAAGATTTGTCCACCCGGAGTGAATCAAGAGACGGATAATCTGGACCTCGCCCGAGGCCTAGACAAAGCGGACTTAAGTGGAACTCGTGCATCACGGAGCAAGTCCAACAAGGATACCAACATTCGTCCGCATAGAGCAAATCATGGAAAGGATAATCTAGACCTCGCCCGTGGCCCAGACAAAGCTGAAATAAGTGGAACTCGTCTGTCGTGGAGCGAGTCCAACAAGGATACCAAGATTCGTCCGCCCGGTGCGAATATGGGGAAGGATAATCTAGACACCGCCTGAGGCCTAGACAAAGCTGAAATTAGTGGAACTCGTCCATCACAGAGCGAGTCCAACAAGGATACCAAGATTCCTCTGCCAGGAGCGAATCAAGGGATGGATAATCTAGACCTCGCCCGAGGCCTAGACAAAGCGGAAATAAGTGGAACTCGACCATCACGGAGCGAGTTAGAAAAGGTTACCAATATTCGTCCGCCCAGTGCGAATCAAAGAAAGGATAATCAAGACCTCGCCCGAGGCCTAGACAAAACTGAAATAAGTGGAACTCGTCCATCACAGAGCGAGTCCGACAAGGATACCAAGTCTCGTCTGCCCAGAGCGAATCAAGGAGAGGATAATCAAGACCTCGCGTGAGGCCTTGACAAAGCTGAAATAAGTGGAACTCGTCCATCACGGAGCGAGTCCAGCAAGGATTCCAAGAGTCGTCCGCCCGGGGCTAATCAAGGAACGGATAATCCAGACCTCGCCTGAGGCCTAGACAAAGCTGAAATAAGTGGAACTCGTCCATCATGGAGCGAGTCCAACATGGATACCAAGATTCATCCACCCGGAGCGAATCACGGAAACTATAATCTAGACCTCGCCCGAGGCCTAGACAAAGTTGAAATAAGTGGAACTCGACCATCATGGAACGAGTCCAACAAGGATACCAAGATTAGTCCGCCCGGAGCGAATCACGGAAAGGATAATCTAGACCTCACCCGAGGCCTAGACAAAGCTAAAATAAGAGAAACTCATCCATCACGGAGCGAGCCTAACAAGGATACCAAGATTTGTCCGCCCGGAGTCTATCAAGGGAAGGATAATCTAGACCACGCCCGAGGCCTAGACAAAGCCGACTTAAGTGGAACTCGTCCATCACAGGGCAAGTCCAACAAGGATACCAACATTTGTCCGCCTAGAGCAAATCAAGGAAAGGATAATCTAGACCTCGCCCGTGGCCTAGACAAAGTTGAAATAAGTGGAACTCGTCCGTCACGGAGCGAGTCCAACAACGATACCAAGATTCGTCCGCCCGGTGCGAATAATGGGAAGGATAATCTAGACACCGCCCGAGGCCTAGACAAAGCTGAAATAAGTGGAACTCGTCCATCACAGAGTGAGTCCAACAAGGATACCATAATTCATCTGCCAGGAGCGAATCAAGGGAAGGATAATCTAGACCTCGCCCGAGGCCAAGACAAAGCTGAAATAAGTGGAACTCGACAATCACGGAGCGAGTCAGACAAGGTTACCAATACTCGTCCGCCCGGAGCGAATGAAGGAAAGGACAATCTAGACGTCGCCCGAGGCCTAGACAAAGCTGATATAAGTGGAACTCGACCATCTCGGAGCGAGTCCAACATGGATACCAAGATTCGTCCGCCCGTAGCGAATCAAGGGAGGGATAATCTAGACCTCGCTCGAGGCCTAGACAAAGCTGAAATAAGTGGAACTCGACCATCACAGAGCGAGTTTGACAAGGTTACCAAAATTCGTCCACCCGGAGCTAATCAAAGAAAGGATAATCTCGACTACGCCCGAGGCTGTGACAAAGCTGCAATAAGTGGAACTCATCCATCACGGAGCGAGTCCAACAAGGATACCAAGATTCGTCCTCCCGGAGCGAATCAAGGGAAGGATAATCTAGACCTCGCCCGAGGCCTAGACAAAGCTGAAATAAGTGGAACTCGACCTTCACGGAGCGAGTCAGACAAGGTTACCAATATTCGTCTGCCCGGAGCGAATCATGGAATGGACAATCTAGACGTCGCCCGAGGCCTAGGCAAAGCTGAAATAAGTGGAACTCGTCCATCACGGAGCGAGTCCAACAAGGATACCAAGATTCGTCCGCTTGGAGCGAATCAAGGGAAGGATAATCTTGACCTCGCTCGAGGCCTAGTCAAAGCTGAAACAAGTCAAACTCGTCCATCATGGATCGAGTCCAACGAGGATACCCAGATTCGTCCGCCCGGTGCGAATCAAGGAAAGGATAATCTAGACCTCGCCCGAGGCCAAGACAAAGTTGAAATAGGTGGAACTCGTCCGTCACCGGGCGAGCCCAACATGGATACCAAGATTTGTCAACCCGGAGTGAATCAAGGAAAGGATAATCTTGACCTCGCCCGAGGCCTAGACAAAGTTGAAATATGTGGAACTCTTCCATCAGGGAGCGACTCCAACAAGGATACCAAGATTCGTCCGCCAGGAGCGAATTAAGGGAAGGATAATCTAAACCTCGCCTGAGGCCTAGACAAAGCTGACATAAGTGAAAATCGTCTATCACGGAGCAAGTCCGACAAGGATACCAAGATTCGTCCGCCCAAAGCGAATCAAGGAAAGGATAATCTAGCCTCGCCAGAGGCCTAGACAAAGCTGAAATAAATGGAACTCGTCCGTCACGGAGCGAGTCCAAGAAGGATACCAAGAGTCGTCCACCCGGAGTGAATCAGTGGAACGATAATTTTGACCTCGCCTGACGCCTAGACAAAGCTGAAATAAGTGGAACTCGACCATCACGGAGCGAGTCAGACAAGGTTACCAATATTCGTCCGCCCGGAGCGAAACAAGGAAAGGATAATCTAGACGTCGCCTGAGGCCTAGACAATGCTGAAATAAGTGGAACTCGTCCATCACGGAGCGAGTCCAACTAGGAGACCAAGATTCATCCGCTCGGAGCGAATCAAGGAAAGGATAATCTAGACCTCGCTCGAGGCTTAGTCAAAGCTGAAACAAGTGGAACTCGTCCATCATGGAGCGAGTCCAACGAGGATACCAAGATTCGTCCGCCTGGTGCGAATCAAGGAAAGGATAATCTGGACCTCGCCCGAGGCCAAGACAAATCGGAAATAGGTGGAACTCGTCCGTCACCGGGCGAGCCCAACATGGATACCAAGATTCGTCCACCCGGAGTGAATCAAGGAAAGGGTAATCTAGGCCTCGCCCGAGGCCTAGACAAAGTTGAAATAAGTGGAACTCTTCCATCACGGAGCGAGTCCCACAAGGATACCAAGATTCTTCCGCCTGGAGGGAATCACGGAAAGGATAAGCTAGATCTCGCCCGAGGACTTGACATAGCAGAAATAAGTGGAACTCGTCCATCACGGAGTGAGTCCAACAGGGATACCAAGATTATTCCGCCCGAGACCTAGACAATGCTGAAATTAGTGGAACTCGCCCATCTCGGAGCGAGTCAAACAAGTTTACCAATATTCATCCACCTGGAGCGAAACAAGGAAAGTTTAATCTAGACCTCGCCCGAGGCCAGGACAAAGCTGAAATAAGTGGAACTCATCCATCACGAAGCGAGTCCAAATTCGATACCAAGATTCATCCGACAGGAGTGAATCAAGGGAAGGATAATCTAGACCTCGCACGAGCCCTTGACAAAGCTGAAATAAGAGGAACTCCACCATCACGGAGCGAGTCAGACAAGGTTGCCAATATTCGTCCGCCCGGAGCGAATCAAAGAAAGGATAATCTAGACCATGCCCGAGGCCTATACAAAGCTAAATTAAGTGGAACTCGTCCATCAGGGAGCGAGTCCAACAAGGATACCAAAATTCGTCTGCCTAGAGTGAATCAAGGAAAGGATATTCTAGACCTTGCCTAAGGCCTAGACGAAGCTGAAACAAGTGGAACTCGTCCATCATGGAGCGAGTCCAACTAGGATACCAAGATTCGTCGCCAGGAGCGAATCAAGGGAAGAATAATGCCTAGACAAAGCTGAAATATGTGGAACTCGTCCATCACGGAGCGAGTCCTACATGGATACCATGAGTAGTCCGCCCGTAGCGAATCATGGAAAGTATAATCTAGACCTCGCCTGAGGTGTAGACAAAGCTGAAATAAGTGGTACTCGTCCATCATGGAGCGAGTCCAACAAGGATACCAAGATTCGTCCGTCTGGAGCGAATCAAGGAAAGGATAATCTAGACCTCGCCCGAGGCTTTGACAAAGCTGAAATAAGTGGAACTCGTCCATCACAGAGCGAGCCTAACAATGATACCAAGATTTGTCCGCCCGGAGTGAATCAAGGGAAGGATAATCTAGACCCCGCCCGAGGCCTAGACAAAGCAGAAATAAGTGGAACTCGTCCATCACGGAGCGAGTCCAACAAGGTTACCTTGATTCGTCTGCCTGTAGCGAATCAAGGGAAGGATAATCTAGACCTCGCCCGAGGCCTAGACAAAGCTGAAATAAGTGGAACTTGACCATCACGGAGCGAGTTAGACAAGGTTACGAATATTCGTCCATTCGGAGCGAACCAAAGAAAGGATAATCTCGACCACGCCCGAGGCCTAGACAAAGTTGAAATAAGTGGAAGTCGTGCATCACGGAGCGAGTCCAACAAGGATACCAAGATTCGACTGCTCGGAGCGAATCAAGGAAAGGATAATCTACACCACGCCGGAGGCCTAGACAAAGCTGAAATAAGTGGAACTCGTCCATCATGGAGCGAGTCCAACAAGGGTACCAAGATTCCTCCGCCCGGAGCGAATCAAGGAAAGTATAATCTTGACCTCGCCCGAGGCCTAGACAAAGCTGAAATAAGTGGAACTCGTCCATCATGGAGCGACCCTAACAAGGATACCAAGATTTGTCCGCCTGGAGTGAATCAAGGGAAGGATAATCTTGACCTCGACCCAGGCCTAGACAAAGTTGACATAAGTGGAACTCGTCCATCACAGAGCGACCCTAACAAGGATACCAAGATTTGTCCGCCTGGAGTGAATCAAGGGAAGGATAATCTTGACCTCGCCCGAGGCCTAGACAAAGCTGACATAAGTGGAACTCGTCCATCACGGAGCAAGTCGAACAAGATACCAACATTCGTCCGCCTAGAGTGAATCAAGGAAAGGATAATGTAGACCTCGCCCTTGGACTAGACGAAGCTGAAATACGTGGAACTCGTCCGTCGCGGAGCGAGTCCAACAAGGATACCAAGATTCGTCCGCCCGGTGCGAATCAAGGGAAGGATAATCTAGACCTCGCCCGAGGCCTAGACAATGCTGAAATATGTGGAACTCGACCATCACGGAGCGAGTTAGAAACGGTTACCATTTTTGTTTGCCCGGAGTGAATCACGGAAAGGATAATCTAGACCTCCTTCGAGGCCTAGACAAAGCTGAAATAAGTGGAACTCGTCCATCTTGGAGCGAGTCCAACAAGGATACCAAGATTCCTTCGCCAGGAGCGAATCAAGGAAAGTATAATCTAGACCTCGCCTGAGGCCAAGACAAAGCTGAAATAAGTGGAACTCGTCCATCATGGAGCGAGTCCAACAAGGATACCATGATTCGTCCGCCCGGAGCGAATCACGGAACGGATAATCTAGACCTCGCCCGAGGCCTAGACAAAGCTGAAATAAGTGAACTCGTCCATCACGGAGCAAGCCTAACAAGGATGCCAAGATTTTTCCGCTCGGAGTCAATCATGGGAAGGATAATCTAGACCTCGCTCGA
This sequence comes from Posidonia australis, assembly GCA_024699735.1. Lineage (NCBI taxonomy): Eukaryota > Viridiplantae > Streptophyta > Magnoliopsida > Alismatales > Posidoniaceae > Posidonia > Posidonia australis. The sequence goes on along the minus strand of JAMKQA010037647.1, from coordinate 3,712 downwards.
GGCCTAGACAAAGCTAACTTAAGTGGAACTCGTCCATCACGGAGCAAGTCCAACAAGGATACCAACATTCGTCTGCCCAGAGCAAATCATGGAAAGGATAATCTAGACCTCGCCCGTGGCCTAGACAAAGCTGAAATAAGTGGAACTCGTCCGTCACGGAGCGAGTACAACAAGGATACCAAGATTCGTCCGCCCGGTGCGATTAATGGGAAGGATAATCTAGACACCGCCCGAGCCCTAGACAAAGCTGAAATAAGTGGAACTCGACCATCACGGAGCGTGTTAGACAAGGTTACCAATATTCGTCCGCCCGGTGCGAATCAGCGAAAGGAAAATGAAGACCTCCCCCGAGGCCTAGACAAAACTGAAATAAGTCGAACTCGTCCATCACAGAGCGAGTCCAACAAGGATACCAAGATTCGTCCGCTCGAAGCGAATCAAGGTGAGGACAATCAAGACCTCGCCTGAGGCCTTGACAAAGCTGAAATAAGTGGAACTCGTCCATCACGGAGCGAGTCCAACAAGGATACCAAGACCTGTCCGCCCGGAGCAAATCAAGGAAAGGATAATCCAGACCATGCCCGAGGCCTCGACAAAGCTGAAATAAGTGGAACTCGTCCATCATGGAGCGAGTCCAACAAGGATACCAAGATTCATCCGCCCAGAGCGAATCAAGGAAACTATAATCTAGACCTCGCCCGAGGCCCAGACAAAGCTGAAATAAGTGGAACTCATCCATCATGGAGCGAGTCCAACAAGGATACAAAGATTAGTCCGCCCGGAGCGAATCACGGAAAGGATAATCTAGACCTCGCCCGAGGCCTAGACAAAGCTGAAATACGTGGAACTCGTCCATCACGGAGCAAGCCTAACAAGGATACCAAGATTTTTCCGCCCGGAGTCAATCATGGGAAGGATAATCTAGACCTCGCTCGAGGCCTAGACAAAGCTAACTTAAGTGGAACTCGTCCATCATGGAGCAAGTCCAACAAGGATACCGACATTCGTCCGCCCATTGCAAACCAAGGAAAGGATAATCTAGACCTTGCCCTTGGCCTAGACAAAGCTGAAATAAGTGGAACTCCTCCGTCACGGAGCGAGTCCAACATGGATGCCAAGATTCGTCCGCCCAGTGCTAATAATGGAAAGGATAATCAAGACACCGCCCGAGGCCTAGACAAAGATGAAATAAGTGGAACTCGTTCATCACTGAGCGAGTCCAACAAGGATACCATGATTTGTCAGCCAGGAGCGAATCGAGGGTAGGATAATCTAGACCTCGCCCGAGGCCTAGACAAAGCTGAAATATGTCGAACTCGACCTTCACGGTGCGAGTTTGACAAGGTTACCAATATTCGTCCTCCCGGAGCGAATCAAAGAAAGGATAATCTCGACTACGCCTGAGGTTGTGACAAAGCTAAAATAAGTGGAACTCGTCCATCACGAAGCGAGTCCAACAGGGATACCATGATTCGTCCGCCAGGAGCGAATAAAGGGAAGGATAATCTAGACCTCGCCCGAGGCCTAGACAAAGCTGAAATAAGTGGAACTCGACCATCACGGAGCGAGTCAGACAAGGTTACCAATATTCATTCGCCCGGAGCGAATCTCGGAACGGACAATATAGACGTTGCCCGAGGCCTAGACAAAGCTGAAATAAGTGGAACTCGTCCATCACGGAGCGAGTCCAACAAGGAAACCAAGACTAGTCCGCCCGATGCGAATCAAGGAAAGGATAATCTAGACCTCGCTCGAGGTCTAGTCAAAGCAGAAACAAGTTGAACTCGTCCATCATGGATCGAGTCCAACGAGGATACTAAGATTCGTCCGTCCGGTGCGAATCATGGAAAGGATAATCTAGACCTCGCTCGAGGCCATGACAAAGCTGATATAGGTGGAACTCGTCCGTCACCGGGCGAGCCCAACATGGATACGCAGATTCGTCAACCTGGAGTGAATCAAGGAAAGGATAATCATGACCTCGCCCGAGGCTTAGACAAAGTTGAAATAAGTGGAACTCTTCCATCACGGAGCGACTCCAACAAGGATACCAAGATTCGTCTGCCCGGAGCGAATCTTGGAAAGGACAATCTAGACGTCGCCCGAGTCCTAGACAATGCTGAAATAAGTGGAACTCGTCCTTCACGGAGCGAGTCCAACAAGGATACCAAGATTCGTCCGCCTGGAGCAAATCAAGAAAAGGGTAATCTAGACCTCGCTCGAGGCCTAGTCAAAGCTCAAACAAGTCGAACTCGTCCATCATGGATCGAGTCCAACGAGGATACAAAGATTCGTCTGCCTGGTGCGAATCAAGGAAAGGATAATCTAGACCTCGCCCAAGGCCTAGACAATACTGAAATAAGTGGAACTCGACCATCACGGAGCGAGTCAGACAAGGTTACCAATATTCATCCGCCCGGAGCGAATCTCGGAAAGGACAATATAGACGTTGCTCGAGGCCGAGACAAAGCTGAAATAAGTGGAACTCGTCCATCACGGAGCGAGTCCAACAAGGAAACCAAGACTAGTCCGCCTGATGCGAATCAAGGAAAGGATAATCTAGACCTCGCTCGAGGTCTAGTCAAAGCAGAAACAAGTTGAACTCGTCCATCATGGATCGAGTCCAACGAGGATACTAAGATTCGTCCGTCCGGTGCGAATCATGGAAAGGATAATCTAGACCTCGCCCGAGGCCATGACAAAGCTGATATAGGTGGAACTCGTCCGTCACCGGGCGAGCCCAACATGGATACGCAGATTCGTCAACCCGGAGTGAATCAAGGAAAGGATAATCTTGACCTCGCCCGAGGCTTAGACAAAGTTGAAATTAGTGGAACTCTTCCATCACGGAGCGACTCCAACAAGGATACCAAGATTCGTCCGCCCGGAGCGAATCTTGGAAAGGACAATCTAGACGTCGCCCGAGTCCTAGACAATGCTGAAATAAGTGGAACTCGTCCTTCACGGAGCGAGTCCAACAAGGATACCAAGATTCGTCCGCCCGGAGTAAATCAAGAAAAGGGTAATCTAGACCTCGCTCGAGGCCTAGTCAAAGCTGAAACAAGTCGAACTCGTCCATCATGGATCGAGTCCAACGAGGATACAAAGATTCGTCTGCCTGGTGCGAATCAAGGAAAGGATAATCTAGACCTCGCCCAAGGCCTAGACAATACTGAAATAAGTGGAACTCGTCCATCACGGAGCGAGTCCATCAAGGATACCAAGATTCGTCTGCTCGGAGCGAATCAAGGAAAGGATAATCTAGACCTCGCTCGAGGCCTAGTCAAAGCTGAAACAAGTGGAACTCGTCCATCATCGAGCGAGTCCAACAAGGATACCAAGATTCGTCCGCCCTGTGCGAATCAAGGAAAGGATAATCTAGACCTCGCCCGAGGCCATGTCAAATCGGAAATAGGTGGAACTCGTCCGTCACCGGGCGAGCCCAACATGGATACCATGATTCGTCCACCCGGAGTGAATCAAGGAATGGGTAATCTAGGCCTCGCCCGAGGCCTAGACAAAGTTGAAATAAGTGGAACTCTTCCATCACGGAGCGAATCCAACAAGGATACCAAGATTCTTCCACCTGGAGCGAATCACGGAAAGGATAATCAGGACCTCGCCCGAGGCCTAGACAATGCTGAAATAAGTGGAACTCGTCCATCACGGAGCGAGTCCAACAGGGATACCAAGATTCTTCCGCCCGGAGCGA
>JAMKQA010037645.1:0-10903 GCA_024699735.1 Posidonia australis | reverse complement strand
GGTGGCAACTCTGGCTTTGGCTGCTTGGGAATCTCAGGCAAAGGTGGCACGATGGGCTTCGTCGCCGGTGTTTCCAACAGTCGACGGGCTGCTTGGCAGGTGCTGGCGCTTGACATCGTCATGGTAACGAGGGTGACCAAGAGCAGAAGCTTGGTGTTGGAGGCCATATTGGTGGCAGTGATGGAAAAGATGAGAGACTAGGGGTTGTGGTGGGAGTTAGGCTACTGGTTGAGTATTTATAGGTTCGGAGGTAAATGATGTTCAAAATTTGGTGGTTGATTTTTCTTTGAGATTCTACGTTCATGCGTGCGTATTGGTAGGAAAATTTAATTGGTTGTTGATCTGCATGTTAGCTCAACTTCTGAGCCATATGAGATGGTTGGGGTGTACTTAAAGTATAGTTCTATTCCATCTTGCGGCTCCTATCTAGTAGAAGAAAAGCGAAGATCAGTTTATGTAAGTCATGCCTAACGTAGGCATTGCAACTAACAAATATAGAATATCCGTCCCTCATCTGCATTTATATTTAGTTTTAGAAGATATGAATTATCTGTATTTATTTTACTGTAACCTTTTCTTATCAATGTTTGTCCGTCAAACGTTGGTACGTATTTGTATCTATTTTTTTAAAGATATGGTATGGATATACATTTTTTATATATGTTTGATATCTATATTTGTATCTATACTTTAAAAACAGATATAGATACAGTAACACTTATATCCGTATCATATTTGATTCGTTTGCACTCCTAATTACAATGAGGTCTAATTATTGTTTAATGTGATAGCTAGTTTTGAGTTTGTGTTCAAAAGAAAAAAAAATTAAAGATAAAGCAAAATGCAAGTGCTAGTTACGGAGTTGCAAGTTGAATTAGATTTAACGTAACATGTTGGTGACTGGTGAGGTTGTTGCCTTCTCATTTGTACTCAAATCTTTATTGAATGTGTGTGCCCAGTGTGAATTATAAAAACTATTAGAAACTTTATGTTAAAAAAATACACAAATTTAAAATCTCTTTAAAAAAAAATTTTATTTTTATTAATTATGTATTCACTATTTGTTTCATGAAAGCGATTTTGATTTTTATAATTTAGTTATTTCATTTTCGTAAAGAACATTCATAGCAACTTAATTAGTGTAACCATGCAATACTCTTTTGTCCTACAAGCACCAAAGCTTTTGAAATCATGTCTTTGAAAAATTGTTTTTTCTTTTCTTTTCAAGTCATACTCTTGACTTTTAAAATCATTTTCTGTCTTTTCTTCCAAATCTATGCATTCTTTTTCAAAACTTAAATCTCTACTTGAATTGGTCACTCTTGTCAAATCAAGTCACAACAACTGCAGTGTGCCACACTAGCATCGAGCCTCTACTCAGTCAAATAAATAAGTAAATCTCAAAACTAGTACAATCCTTTTTTTCTTTTCCAAAACATACTCATGCTTTTCAAAACTTTCTCTTTCTTTTCTTTCAAATCTTATGCATGCTTTTCAAAACTTGATATTCTACATGAATTGGCCACTCTTGCTAAATCAAGTCACAACAACTAGAGTATGTCACACTAGCATCAAGCCTTTGTTCAGTCAAACAAACAAGTAAATCTCAAATTTGGCACATTCTCTTTTTCTTTTCGAAACATACTCATGCTTTTTAAAACTCTCTTTCTTTTCTTTCAAATCTTATGCATGCTTTTCAAAACTTGATACTCTACATGAATTGGCCACTCTTGCTAAATCAAGTCACAGCAACTAAAATGTACCACACTAGCATCACACTAGCATTGAGCCTCTGCTTAGTCAAACAAATAAGTAAATCTCAAAACTGGTACAATCCCTTTTTCTTTTCTAAACACTTTCTTTTTACTTTAAAATCTCAAGCTTCTTTCTTTTCTTTCAAAAACTCATGCTTTTCTGAAACACTTTTCTTTTCTATAAAATCTTATACTTTTATTAAACATTTTTCTTTTTCTTTAAAATCTCATGCTTTTCTGAAATACATTTCTTTTCTGTAAAATCTCATGCTTTTCTTAAACATCTTTCTTTTTCTGTAAAATTTCATGCTTTTCTGAAACACTTTTCTTTTCTTTAAAAATCTGATGTTTTTCTCAAACATCTATCTTTTGCTGTAAAAATCTCATGCTCTACTCTAATGCATCTCTGGGAGCATCTCTAGATTAGATTTCAACCCAAAATACAAATCTCAAATCTGGTTAAAACACTAGACTTGGCTGAAACTAACTCTAAAACTCAAGTCTCTACAAACTCTAGCCACTAGGCATCTCTAGTATGTTGTGCTGCTTGGCGTCAAGCAACCGACACCTGGTCACAAGCAGTCCGCCAAAGCGCGACCAACTGTGTCTGCAACGCCATGGTGAAAGTCCTCATGTGGGGAATACCAATGCCTCGACCAATAGACCTCACTGTACTATGACCACACTGTTCTCTGTCTCAACTAGCACGGGGATGCGTCTCCTCTCAATGCCCCTGTGTGCCCAGACACCTGAGGACTCTCTCAACCCAAGCTCTGCATAGACCTAACAGTCTCTGTCTTGGCACCCATACTAACTAGGGTGTCACGTCTAGCCACTCAGAGGTCTCACATCCCTTAACTTGCTGTCACATATCTCTATGTATAGTTAGTATCTTGGGTCCTCGGCACCCAAAACAAAAGGAGTTTCATACCTTCGAGTCCAGCCGGCCCTCAACCTGCAGACCTCAGCCTTGGCCTCGTAAACGACTGTAGACACCTCGATTTTGAGGTGACTCATAGGTAAATTTTCCAGATGTTGCTTTGGATGTGGCAAACCTAATCCCATCAACTAAACCGACCACAAGCCTATAGTAGGCCCGCAACCCAATTAGAAATTCAGACAGGTAGGGGAGAGCACCAAGTTAGAGCACCAATGTGGAGCACCTGTTTGGAGCACCGAGCAGGAGCACTACAGTGACACAACTAGCTGGAGCATGAGACAGGCGCACAGATCTGGCGCACCAAGGTGGCGTGCAGCCACTTCTCAGGCTAGTAGCCGCTGGCTTTCCACCTCCCATGTCTGTAACCTTCACCAACGAATTTGCTTTGAAATCTACGCCAGGCTCTTCGTTCACGAGGCTTCCTGCATTCCATAGGAGTTACCCTTGAAAAATTCTATATAAGGACCCCCATAGGCAGCCATTTGGGATGTTAGAAAAACCCAGATCAAGCAATCTAGATCCAAGAGAGCACCTTGAGCAAGCCATATACTGATTTCAGCAACCTATTCTCATTTTCTTAAGCATCCTCTTGCATTCTAAAGCATCTCCAGCCCTTCCAAAGCAACAAGGATCATATTATCTTGGGTTTTCTAAGAAGGAACACTTGGGACAAGGTAGGTTCCTTTCTTTTCTTTTTATCTTTAATCTTAGCTCTTGCACTAAATAAAGTATGCCAAGCACTTCATATAAACTGATTTTTTCCTTGTTGTTTACATGAGATTCATAATAAGATATTTACCCCATGTATAAGATATTTTGCATGTAAAATCTGAATAAAGAAATTATGCATTATAATATTTCTGCAAATAGTCTATCCTCTTTATTTCCTTACATTAGGAACCATGATTCATGCACATGTATGCTAGGAAATATGCAGTAGATATGTTCTTTATGTGTCCATTATATGCATATGGTTGCAGAATTTATTCACTTATTTCTTATGCATAAGGATCTCAAGCAAGCATTTTCAACCATGAACCCATGATTTGATATGATTTGGAATTAAATGATAAAAGATATTCATTTGTTATTGTTTCATCATGTTTTAGTCTCATATCATTTGTATAAACTAATCTGGATTATTAAAAATCACTTATATCTGAAATCTGGACTAGATTCTGAACCAGACTACAGTCTCATTCAGATTTTCTAGGGAGCACCATTCTGGTGCACCTCACTGGAGCACCAGAGTGGCACACCACACTAGAGCACCACTCTGGCACACCATTCTGGTGCACCAGACTGGTCAGAGAATAAATCACCCTCTTTTGCATCCCCGTCTGCATGGTTTTCCGGATGACTTTGAGCCTGATTCTTTTGGTGCTGATTCTCTGATATTTCATGATTTTGCATGCATGATTTCAGCCTCATATGATATTGTTTTCTAAATTGTTTTACACTTTGTATATTCAGCATGTGACTAAGTTCTGGTAGGCTGATTGTCCTTTACTCCAATATGGAGAATCTTATGCATCAGCCTATGATCCAAGAGACATGGCTGAACCTTGTTGCATTCATTTAGCATGAATAGGGTGTGATCTTGTGCGAGGCTATTGGCCCTTGAGCACAAGGTCCCTAAATCTTCTCATACTTGCATTTTTCTAGATTTACAAAGTATGTTTTCCGAGTTTGCAAAGGATTTTGCATCGCACAATTTTCTGAAACGCGTTCATATGTGACATTGCACTACATAGATTTCTGTATTTTCTTTTACACATCTTTCTGACCCACTAGAGCACCTAGGTGGCACACTAGACTGGAGCACCAGTCTGGCACACCAAACAGACACATCAGCCTGTCTTTCAGTAGCACTGTAGCTTTCCGCATGTTTATTAGCATGATTTCTTGTTTTGATTTACTTTTGGATTTTTCTGGTTTTCTTCCTTGATATATCAGGAAGACCCGACTCTGTTTTCAACCCATTCCATGCATGTTAGATCATATTTGGCATATAATAAAGCAAGGATGAAAATCACTTGATGTTGTTAGATCTTTTGATCATATCCGTGCATTATCCTTGCATCGGGGCTTGACCCATTACACGGGTGACATTTCTAAGCATTAGGACACACCCTACACTCCATGCACCCTTATTTTAGCATAAGACACCACTCACTTAGCATGGCATGGCACATCGCCCTCGGGCGTACAGAAAAGGCTGAAAAGCCAACATTTCATTTAAGTAAACAAGAAACCTATAGAAAGACTGATTTATCTGGCGCATGAGGGTGCCTAACCCCTTCCTCGTGCGTAACAGGGATCCTTGCCTAATTTTCTGGTTTATGACCTACTTTTCCATTTGGCTTATTTTGCACGATTTGAATGTTTTTAAATGGTTTTCCTCGTCTTTCATTTTAATAGACTAGGTGGCGACTCCCGCACTTTATTTTTATTTCTGCCGTGACTTTGTCGATCCTCGTGCATTTTGCCTTCTACGCCAATCCCCAGGCTGTCGCGGCATGGTTACAACAACAATCCAGGAATCTCATACCTCTAGAATCTGACGAATACTTACCTCAACTTCTTGGTCTCTGGTCTCATCTTAGGCAACGTGTTCGACCACTTCAAGGATGTCGTTACACCCCCTGGTCCTGGCAGCACGCCCTTGTCAGTCTCTTGGCCTCAACTAACAGAAAACTCCGAAAAATCTTTCGAAATCTTTGCAAATCTGTGAACACCATAAAAATTGTTATAGTTTCTTATCAAAATTCTTTAGAAACCACTGTTTAAAGTTATCCATGCTCTTTAGGAATCTTTAGAAAGCTATTTGGAAAATCATTTCTTAAAAACACTCTTATCTTCCCATAGTAAACTTTGAAAAATCATTTAAAACATTCAAGCTTAGCTGGAACATCAATTAAACATTTTCAGGGCACAGGCTCATCTTAGGGAACCACATAGAAGCTCACAGTGGTCTTAAGTCTTTAATAACTTGCGAGATCAAACATCAATTCATCTTACTAATTCTTCTAGGTCATTCCCAAAACCATCCTAATGGTTTTCCTATATATATATATATATAGGATTGGGATCAGGTACACTTTACCTCAAAATACTTCCTAGATGAGGCTTCATCTTGACCATTCATCCTACCTTCACATATCTTAAAGAAAATATAAAACCACAAACCACAAGTAGTAGAAATCAATGGTTTTACATTTTTTGAATATCTAAATCAAAAAAAGTTTATAGAAAACCACACCACATTTATTATCCATTATATCTCACGTTAAACGAAATCCTAAAAACCCACTCCACTTCCTTTACCTCTTTCTTCCCCCATATCAACGAAAACCAAAAGATGGCTTGATTCTCTTCTCTCTCTCTCTCTCTCTCTCTCTCTCTCTCTCTCTCTCTCTCAGACCTACCATTATGTTTTTCTGATTAAATCTCCTGTTGCCTCCGTTGGCGCCTTCGATAGTGGAATCGGTGCAATGCTTTAGGCGGAAGAAGATGGATGTGGCGGTGACCTACTACAAGCGTGGCTGCGAGCTAATCAAGATCAACGACGTCTCATGCAGATTCCTGATCTTCTGAAAGGGGGGCGTATTCATGGTGGCCGGTCCTTCGGAGATTCGGCTCTTTTCTCTTGTCAGGCTCTTTTCTCCCTCCCTCCCTCCTCGATCACTCCACCCTCACCCTCAAGATATTCCACTCCAAGCGCTTTGAAAGCCCCAAGCCCCTCGTTGGCATCGTCCCACACCGTCCTTCACTGGGTTCCTTTCTTCTTCTATAATGTTGTTTCGTCTACGTTTTTGTAATCGATTGATTGTGCTTGATTGGGGTTTTTTGGATTGGTTTTTCTCGTTCAGTGCAGCGTGGATGCTACTCCTTGGTGTTGTCAACATTGGATCCTGGTTGGGATTTTTCTGATGGTACTCCTTGAGTTCGCATTTGTAAGCAACTGATGTTATCCAAGAGGTGCTTGAGGAAATGCCTGATAGAGATAATGTTTGCTTTGGGAACTAAGGATGCTGTTATTTTCTGGAAACATATTGTTTATTTCTACTACTACTAAACATTTTTTTCATGTATTACATACTCACATTCTCAAAATTCTATGTACAAATATCATCTCATATTCTTGTAACATGCATGTGGATTAACAAAAGAAAAACTGAAGAGAGTTATCTCCAAAGGAGTGGAAGGTTTGAACATTTTCTTGTTCACACTAGATTATTCCCCGTAAGTCAAATAAATCATTCACACGTTTAAATAGAAACACAAATCTGACATAAGAAAAAAACTTTTGTTTTATGAAAATGGTTTTTCATGGAAAAATGTTTTTGAATTAAAATGTTGAAAACCTAACTACTCTCTTGAATGTTGAATGATAACTTCAAATACATTATTTTGAATTAGAGTATAAATTTGAATATCGACGCCCGTTTTCCAACTCTACACAGGAGCCTCCAGAGTTGAGCCACGACCTCTAGAACATGCCCGCGATCTTGCTCATCCGAGAAGAGGACGTCGACGCCAATCGAAGCCCACTCTGCGTCATCGTCCACCGTTTGAAACCCTGGAAGAGAGGGGATGCTCCTCAACCCCCCTCCGAGCCTCTTGGACCCTTGGATCACCGTGTCGCAGCCTCTGGAGCTCTCTTCTTCCCTGACGCCGACGCCGGAGTACGTCGATGGCGAGGGAGATGGGAGGCCCACTCCCGCCGTTGAATTCTCGATCCAATCCGTTGGATCTTCTCCCCTTCTTCTTTTCTTGCCTCCCATGGGGTCTGATTTTAGATCAGGCCACAAGAGCGCCTCCAGTAAGCCCCTCTGGCGGTCGTCGACGGTAGAGCTCCGTCACCGACGGCTGCCGCTGTCTTTTCCTTTTAAAAAATTACAAAAACATTTTTCTTTTAATAAAATTCTATAACTTTCTATTTGTTACATTTAGGTCCTTTTCTTTATTACATTCAGGTCCTTTTCTTACATTTAGGTCCTTGATCATTTTTCTTAATTCGTTTGAATAAAGTTTTAATTGAAAATATTGCATTATGCCTCCTGAGTATTCAAAATAATGTTTTCTGGGTTTAAAAATTTAACACAAACCCCAAAGTTTCTTTTCATGCATTTTAATCTAATATTTTTGCAAAAGGACCCTAAACTCTTCTGAAACCTTTCTGAATGCATATTTTGCTGGTTAAATTGCATTAAAACCCCTGAATTCTACTAAAACTCTCTAAAATGCATATTTTCTTTGGTTAATTTGCATTTTAGCCCTTGAACTTCTCTGAAATCAATCTTAATACATATTTTTCTAGTTAAATTGCATTTTAACCCCTAAACTTTTCTAAAATTTTTCTGAATAAATCTTTCTTTGGATAAATTGCATTTTGGGAACTGCACTTTACAGATTTCACACTGAATGCATGTTTTCTAAGGTAAATTTACTAAATTGTCCCTAAAACTTTCATGGATCCTTTTTCTTGCATATTTTTCCCTGAATTTCCACTGAATTGCATTAAATGCATGTTTTAGTGGCATATTTGCATTTTAACCCCTAAAAACCTTCAATTTGACCAAAAATGCACATATTTACACATTTGACCCCAAATCTCTCTAGAATTGCATGAAAAGTGTTTTTCTAAGTAGTTTTGGTGATTTGGCTTCAAAATTTCTATTTCCATTCAGAATTTGGATTTTTTACACAAAGGCCCTTGGAATTCACATTATTACACTCTCACTAGCATTTTGCATATTTTACCGCGTCATTTCATACAAGTTTTCTCGCATTTTCTTCCTTACATTGCGCACGCATTTCTAGCTTGTTTCAAGCTCGATTTTTCTCAATTTTCACGTTTTTAGATTTGATTCGGCTTTCCATTGCCCGAGGACGTACATTAAAAGGCTTAACAAAGCCGACATTGTCCCGAAACGAGGATTATTTTTCCCAATTTGATTTTCCCCTTTCTCATGTGTAACCAGAATCCTTACCCTTTCTCTGACCTGCATTCATTTTGTGCATTATATCCATTAGGCATGGAGCACACATATTTTCTACATCTTGTTTGCTTCTTGATTTTCTTATGTGTTTGGTTTTCCTCATCTTTCCATTAAAAGACTAGGTGGCGACTCCTTTTCTTATCCTTTCTTATCTTGTCTTGGTGTTTCTGAGTCTAATCTTCTTCTCCGAATTCACCATCTTCGCCGTGACCGTATTGGGACTCCTCGCGTGCTTCCACGCACCCAGTAGGGGAGAGCCATGCAGGGTCCCACCGGCATGGTCACATGCGCAGACTAGGTGAGTGGCGGACACTCATGGCCCAGGAGTTCGGTAACATTAGCGAACCCCAGGGTAGCCTTGCCAACTATGGGCTCCTTCCCGAAGTAGAAGCCCTTCAGTAGCGCCCAATGCTCCAGCAAGATCAGTATCTCGCCGAAGGGAAGATGGAAGGTGTGAGTCTCATGCCGCCATCGCTCTGTAAGCGCCCAGAAGAAGTCGTAATGCCCGTGAACAACTCGGAATCGTAGAAGACTCCCGAACGGAGTGCGGTGCAACAAGAACTCTTTCAGAAAGCTGGGGAGGGGATCGAAGTGCTCAAGCATTGGTGTCCAGAGACATCGCATCACCCGCCTGGTATCGCCAACCTTAGGGGCAAAGAAAGGTAGAGTCAGAAATCAATTAAACCTTGCAAATTTGTGAAGAACAGGATATTGCTTACCTCAAAGCCGTCGCAGTTGCTGGTATGGTTCTCGTCCAGCAACCGGCCCCCGAAATTGCCAGATTCCTGCCAAAAGAGATTCAATCCTGCAAGCACAAGCATGCATAAAGAAAAGACCAGTGCAAGGGAAATTTTGTTCTTACATCCTTTGGAATGTCGGGCATCACCTCCTCTGATGCCCGACAGCTAGAAGCAGCCCTAGATCGTTAACTGGATCCGCGACCCCAAGCCTGCGAACTAGAGGATGCCCCGAATCGTGAGCTAGACCCGTGACTCCGAGCCCACGAGCTGGAGGCTATTCCACTAGCCTGAGTCACCTCGGCCTCGAAGTCAAAATCAGACTGCAAAAACGAAGTCATGTTTGGATGAGCATGTTATCAAATAACCCAGCAAGTAAATTTGTAATCAGTGGCAATATTCAAACCAAGCTGGAGTATTCATGCACAAAATTAATAGCATAGCATTTTGTACTGTTACTCAAACAAATATCATGGCATTCCATAGTGCTTGCTTAAACAGAAATTCAAAGGCAATCCAGACATGGACCACTACAGAACATTGGCTCTTCCTTAATGTTATTGGAACGTAATTGCATGGTGTTTTGCAATGCTCAACCAAGTAAAATATTGGTTTCCGTTTTACAATGTTATTGGGTAAGATTTTCCGAACAAGGAAAATGGCTGAGGCACTGTCATCATTATTCACAAGACCTATTCAAATAACTGAGGATATGTTGCAAGTTCCATTCAAAAGCTATAGCAGCCACTACAAGAAAATCGACGTTTAGCGAGGACAATATTCCTCGCAACGTCCTCGCGACGTCCTCGCAATTTCCTCGTTAGATAGTTTAACGAGGACATTGCGAGGAATAAGTATCCTCGTAGCTACGTAACTCGTTAAATCAATATTGCGAGGATTTATCCTCACAATGTGCTCGTGTATATTGCGCGAGGACATTACGAGGAAATATTTCTTCGTAATGTCCTCGCCTTATCCTCGTAACTCCTCGGAAACTCCTCGGTAAGTGCTCGCTAAATATAATGCGATTGTATGGTCGTTCCAGTTTTAGCGAGGGCATTTCCTCGCAAATTGTTTGCTAAGTGCTCGCCAGTCATCATTATCTTTGCGAGGAAATGTTCTCGCTATGTCCTCGCTAATACTAGGCAGTAAAATAAAATAAAATTAAAAATTCCATTGAAATACCTGTTACAATGACATTCAAATACCTGTTACAATGACATTCAAATACATTCACCACATATACAGATTTCATAAAAAAAAAATTCCATTCCATTATACATCATAAGATTTCACATTCAAAGTTTTTACAAAAAAGTAGCTAATACAACACTAAAATATTTTAATACAAGTGGATAAATATAATACAGTAGCTAATACAAAACAATATATTACATATCACTTTCTTCGGGAACCAACTTGCTTTCTTTTACCTTTTGAGTGACGACGACGTCTATACTCCTCGAA
>JAMKQA010037644.1:0-14503 GCA_024699735.1 Posidonia australis | reverse complement strand
TATTTGGTTTTGACTTTAATTAGGGTTTTCACTTGATTAATTTGGATTTTAAATGTTTTTAGGTGGATTTTGCTTGATTTAAATTTTAATTAGGGTTTTCACTTGATTAATTAGGATTGTAAGTGAATTTTGGTGAATTTTGCTTATTTTGGTTTTAAATTAGGGTTTTTGCTTGGATCAAGTTTGAGTGGGTTTGTGTGGGCCTAATGCGCTTGTGTGGGCTTGTGCGGGCATAATGGGCTTGTGTGGGCTTGTGCGGGCCTAAGTGGGGTCTGTTTGGGCCTAATGGTCTTGTGTGGACCTAAGTGGGCCTAGGGTCTGTTTGGGCCTAATGGGCTTGTGTGGACTTAATTGGGCCTAGGGTTCTATGGAGTTAGGGTTTAGGAGTGTGGTTGCAACCAGAGCATCTACCAAAGGAGCCTGTCGCCATGTGACTGCAAAATCGGGGTGTCTACAGATATCATCGTCTTTTTTTTTCATTAACGTGCGGCTTAACTCTAACCTTGTCTTGGAGGCAATAAGTGCCCAATCTATTCAGGAGGCCTTTATTGTAAGAGGGTGGGTCAGTCGCTCAAAGGTGTGATTTGACTGAGCACGTTCTCCAACTCCTCTCCAAGGTATGGTAAGGGTAGAGCTACAACGCACGCCTCTCACTCTTGGGCTGTCTTTTGTCTTCACCTTCTGTCTTCTCTATTCTTTTATGCCCTTGCGAATGTTTGTTTTCTGTTCTGGCTCACACTCTTAGTCACCCATAACATTTTATCTCCCTCTTGGAGGTGCAGGATCCTTGTGGGGCTTGAACATTTTGTCTGGCTTTGATATTTGGTGGCTCCCTTGCTTACTTGGCTGTCTAATTAGTGACAACTGAGGAGGGATAATCCACTCTAACATTGGCAAGCTTTTCCAATTTCTCATCATCTGGCAGAATGTTATTGACAAGCAAACTACCCTCCTAATTGTTCTAGATGTTTTTCTGCTGTTTTATGTTTTTTCCTTTTTTTTTGATTTATCTTTTGTGCTTTCTTTTTTCCTATTAATTTTTATGTTTTGATATATGATGATGTAGAAAGAAAACAATGGAAACACAGGAAAAGGATACAACTCCAGTCCTTGTCGTTGATGTTTTGCCAATGCCATTGAGGTTTACGATAACTCCTTGTAGTGCCACAGGAAATTGAAATCAAGGTGTATCTGTAGCCATCACAACCATTATTGAAACTGAAACAGTCAATGTGAATGTTGATTCTACTGATGTCATTTGAACTACATCTTTGTCTGAGTTGATATCTGCTGTGTTGGTTGTCTCCCACTTGATCCAAGGTATTTGCACATGTTGGGTTAGATCAGCACATGGCAAATCGGCAAACTTTAAGGTTGGACCCCCACCCCCCCACAGGGGAACAAGAACAAGAGTGGCGCATATGAGTGGCGCCGAACTGAACTGAGAAAAGAAAGAAGGACAAACTAGGCAAATGGGGAAGAAGAACAAGAGCGGCATACACATGTGCTGCCAAAAAGAAGCAAGGAGAGTACAATCTAGGGAAAAAAGAAGAAGCCCGATGGATTCCTCGGGAAAAACAGGGAGAAAGGGGAAAACCCCTGAGTTTCCAGTATCCTCGGAGCTTGCAGGCCCTGACACGGTAAGGTCGGTTATTCTAGGGTGTGCACGTGTGCGTGCAAGTGTGTGTGCAAGTGTGTCTGTGGGCTGCCTCCTGTGTGTTGACGACAATGCTCCCATTGTCAATCAAATTCTGGACAGCATTCCGGAGAGTGTGACACCCATTTGTCGAATGCCCATGTACGCAATGGTATCGGCAAAACAAGTTTGACTTATACCACTGAAGAAGCGGGTTCGATGGCAGGCGAATCTCCGGTAGCCACAAGAATGGTGCAACTTTTGGAAAGATGTCGCTCAGCGATTGTCCGAGTGGGGTGAGGTCTCTTTCCTTAAGGAGAGGCTGCCCTTGCATTGTTGCTGCCCTTGCCATTGTTGCTACCCTTGCTGACCCGGCATATCACGACATGTCGGTTCAACAATGACATGTGGATGTGTAATGTGCACTGAACTAGATGTTGGTGATGATAAAGATATGGGTGCAAGTGATATGCCTCGTGCGGTAACAATAATAGTCCCATAGTCAATTAAAGTCTGTATGACATCCCGCAAAGTGAAGCATTTATCAGTCGAATGCCCCAGGGCTCGATGATAATCGCAGTATACGCTCGCGTCATACAACCGAGGGAGTGGAGTTGGCGAGGGACGCGGATCCAGGAGTCTTAGAAGTGACACAACTTGAGGAAAAACAGTGCTCAGTGGCTTACCTAGTGGAGTGTAGTCACTTTGAACTCGACGACCTCGTTTCTTCTTAGGTTGTTGTCCTTGTTGAGTCGATGTGACGAGATGCACTGGCTCGACAGTGGGAGGTGTGCTCCTAGTGTGCGGTGACGACCTACATGCTGGAACCTGATCCTGATGCTGAGGTGAGTTCTGGATATGCTGTGTTGTGTGTGGTGTTGAGAGCAACAACTGCGGCCAGGGTTGCTCTCAAACATAACTACTAGGTGACATAACTACCAAGAAGGAAACATGATGAAGAAAACATGTATGCTCCGTGCCTAATGGATGTTATGCACAAATCAATGCAGACCAGAGAAAGGGTAAGGATTCTTGTTACGCATGGGGAAGGGGTTAGGCACCCCCATGCGCCCGAGGAACTCGGTCTTTCTAGGTTTCCTACTTGCTAAATGGTCTATTGGATGTGTGCTTGCCTATTCTGAATGCATATGCTGAAGATGACTAGAAAACATGCCAAATTGAATAGAAGAAATGAATAAAAGGGAAAAAATTAATCCGAGGGACAAATGTAGGCATTGGGAATGTCACTTTACGATACGCCCTTGGGCGATGAGGAAAATCGAGAAACGTTCGGAAAGCGTCTAGCAAATCAGCGAAAATTTGAATAAATCTGAGAAAATCAAATTGGGGAAAATAATCCTCATTCGGGACAATGTCAGCATTGTTAAGCCTGTTAATGTACACCCTCGGGCGATGGAAAGCTAGATCAAATCAAAAACGCGAAAATCGGAAGAAATCCAGGAAACGATGGAAAACAAAGCTTGAAATGAGTTAAAAATGCGTGCAACATGCAAGGAAGAAACCACAAGAAAACATGCATGAAAAATAGCAACAAAATGTGCAAAATGCATGTGAGTGTGTAAAAATGTGAATTCCAGGACCTTTGTGCAGAAAACCCAAATTCTGAATGGAAACGGAAATTCTGAAGCTAAATCATCAAAAATACATAGAAAAAATACATTTCATGTAATTTTGAAGAAATCTGGGGTTAAATGTGCAAAACTGTGCATTTATAGTCAAATTGAAGATTCCTAGGCGTCAAAATGCAATTCTGCCATCAAAACATGTATTTAATGCAATTCTGTGCAAATTCAAGGTAAAATATGCACGAAAAAGAGTCCATGTTTGAAAACAGAAAGTTTCAGGGGCAATGTTGTAATTTTATCCAAGAAAACATGCATTCAGTGTGAAATCAATAAAGTTCAGGGGCTAAAATGCAATTTAAGTCACAATTGAACAAATATTTAAATTTCCAGTGTTTAACTTGCAATTTAGACAATGAAACATGCATTCAGAAGATTTTTAATGAAGCTTAGGGGTTTAAATGCATATTAACAAGAGAAATATGCATTCAGAATTATTTTAATGAAGCTTAGGAGTTTAAATGCAATTTTGGTGGACTTTAATGAATGAAAAAATAACTCAAAGGGTCTTTTGTCTAATTTTAAAGCATGAAAGGCATTATTAAGAAAGCTTAGGGGGCACATTGCAATATTTTCAAAACAAACTTTATTCAAATGATTTAAAAAAGATGTGCAGGGACCTAATAGTAAGGAAAATGACTTGTTTGGAAGGAAATAAGGACATAAATGTAACGAAACAAAATTTTCAGAAATTTAATCAAAGAAAACTTATTTTTATTTTTTTTTAAAAGAAAAAGAATCGACGGCCGTCGGTGACGGAACTCCGCCGTCGACGACCGCTGGAGAGGCTCTTGGAGGCTATCCCATGGCCTGATCTAAGATCAGACTTCATGGGAAGAAAGAAAGGAAGAGGAGGAGATGATCCAACGGCTAGATCGAAAATCTAACGGTTGGAGTGGGCTTCCCATCCCCCTCGCCGTCGGGGCACTCCCGTGATTGCGTCGAAGAAGAAAAGGGCTGTTGGAGGGCTGCAGCTCGTGATCCAGAGGTCCAGGAAGCTTGGGAAAGATGTGTGAAGCATTTCCCCCTCTTCTAGAAGCGAGAATGGGACATTTCCCCCATCCTTGAACCTTGCTCCCTATGACCATGCAGGTGGAACCCTTGCGTGGCTCTCCTCCTATCGGGTGCGTGGAAACACTCGAGGAGACCCGATATGATCACGGCAAAGATGGTGAATCCGAAGGACGAGACTAGACCCGGAAACACCAAAGGAAGATAGGAAGGATAAGGAAAGGAGTCGCCACCTAGTCTTTTAATGGAAAGACGAGGAAAACCAAGAAACACAAGAAAATTGAGAAGCAAATAAGATGCAGAAAGTATGTGTGTGCTCCGTGCCTAATGGACAATGCACAAATGAATGCAGGCAAGAGAAAGGGTAAGAATTCTGGTTACGCATGGGGAAGGGGTTAGACACCCCCATGTGCCCGAGAAAACACGGTCTTTCTAGGTTTCCCTATAGTCAATGGTCTATGGATGTATGCTTGCTTATTCTATATGCTCATGCTAAACGTGACTGAAAACATGCCAAATCAAAATAAAGAAATGAAACAAAGGGAAAAGTTAATCCGAGGGTCAAATGTAGTCATGGAGAATGCCGCTTTACTGTACGCCCTTGGGCGATGAGGAAAATCGTGAAAATCGAGAAATTCTCGGAAAGCATCTCGCAAATCAACGAAAATTTGGATAAAATCCGAGAAAAATCAAAAAGGGGAAAATAATCCTCATTTCGGGACCATGTCGGCTATTTTAAGCCTTTTACTATACGCCCTCGGGCGATGGAAAGCCAAAACAAATCTAAAGGCGAAAACCGGGAGAAATCTGGGAAGCTACGAGTAAAACCAAGCTCGAAAATAGTTGGAAAAGTGTGCGCAATGTAAGGAAGAAAAGGCAAGAAAACTTGCAAGAAAGATGTGAAAAAATGTGCAAAATGCATATGCGAGTGTAAATAGTGAGAATTCTAGGGGCCTTTGTGCAAAAAATCCAAATTCTGATTAAAACTGATATTCTGAAGCCTAAATCATCAAAAATACATAGGAAAATACATTCTATGCAATTATGAAGCAATCTAGGGTCAAATGTGCCAATATGTGCAATCTTAGTCAAAATGAAGTTTCGTAGGGGTCAAAATGCAATTCTACCACTAAAACATGCATTTAAAACAATTTAGTGGAAATTCAGGGTAAAAATGCAAGAAAAATGATTCAGAAACATTTCAAGGGCAAAATAGTCATTTTACCCTAGAAAACAGGCATGCAAAGTAAAATCAGTGAAGTACTGGGGCTAAACTGCAAATTGCCCAGCAGAATAAAGTATCGAGAAGAGTTTTTGAAGAAAACAGGGATGAAAATGTAATTCACAGAGAAATAAAGCACTTAGAAGAATTTCAATAAAGAATGAGGGTAAAAATACAATTTAACCAGAGAAAACAAGCTTCTAGAAAAGTTTTAGAAGATTATAAGGGCTAAAGTGCAATTTAAGCAGCAAAATAAGCATTTTGGATGATTTCAAAAGAATACAAGGGCTTAAATGCAATTTTCACAGGAAAATGTACATTCAGAAAAGTTCCAGGGATGTTCAGGGTCTTTTATGCAAAATGATTGGATTGAAATGCATTAAAAGAAAGCTTGAGGGCTTTTGCTAAAGTTTAAAGCCTAGAAAACATTATTTTAAATGTTCAGGGGGGGAAATGTAATATTTTCAGTGAAAACTTTATTCGAATGATTTTAGAAAAATGAATGGAGCACCTATATGTAATAAAAGGACCTATGTGTAATGAGAAAAGGATTTGAATGTAAAGGAAACATTGTTTTAGAACTTTATTAAAATAAATGTTTTAATTTGTTTTTTAAATGAAAAAGATAAACAACGGTCGTCAGCGACGGGGCTCGCCGCTGACGATCGTCAGGGGGGCAAACTTACGAGAAGTAAGAAGGGAGAAAGAGAAGAGGATCCAACGGAGTGGATCAAGGATCTGCTGGTGGGAACGGCCCTCCCACCTACTCCGCCGTTGCGGAGCTCCGGTGACGGCATTGGGGATGAAGGGGCCTCTGGAGAGCATCGGCGCAGCGATCCAGTGGTTGTGGTGGCTTCGTGAAGCATCAGGGGACTTCCTCGCCTCTTCTGGAGTAGAGTGGTGGCTGATCGCGTAAGGAGGAGGCTCGCCTGTCGCCGCCGTGGCCTCCTCCGGCAGGCGACGTCGCTATGACGATCTAGAGCTCGAGACGCGGTTCTGGAAGCTCTGGAGGCCTCACGAGACATGGTGGGGGATTCTCGAGCTGACGGAGGTGTGCGGCGCAGCAGGAGGCACGCAGTCCATCTCTAGAGGAGTCGTCTTCACCGGCGACGGCGTCTCAGGGCGTGTTCTTCGGCGATCTCGTACGGGTTGTCTGGAGGTGTCGGAGCGGCTAGAGGAGAAGGATAGGAGGCTTGGGGGCCAGGGACGTGCCCTAGATTGGCCCCCCCACCTACATCGCCGAGAAACGGCGACGGTGAGCCTCGAGGACCAATTCCGACCAGAGGAAGGCTCTGGATGGCTCGGAATTGTCCAGAAAGACGGAGGAGGGATCCAAGAAGCTATGAATTAAACTAGGAGAGATTAGAAGGGGCATACCTGGCTTGATGGAGCTTTGCAGCTCGCCAGAGCATCTGGAATCTCCTTCTCTCCTCTTTGCGAGCTTCCCTTTCTCTCTGGAATTCTCTGGCACTCTCCGCTCTCTTCTCTCTCGTGCCAAAAAGTTTTCTAAATCATGCCTCTACACTTCCTTTTATAGGTGAGCAGAAGAACGACGACCCACTGTAACAGACCTCCAACACCCTAACAGATCGACCAACAGACTTTTAACCTCCTAACCGAAGTCGTAACAACCTTGCAGACAACAAACGGTTGTCCCCCTTGTGCTCCATCATGTCCCTTGCCCGCCGACAGTGTTCAACGGCGATCCCAGCTCCTCCAGTGACTCATCCAGTGGCTGGGCTACTTTGGTTAATGCTGGATCAGTGGGGCTTGAGCTGAGGGAATGGCCTAGTGGCTGGTGAGATCAGTGAGGAGAAATGGGTTTAGTGGCTGAGAAGAAGAATGGTGAGATGAGAGGGATGGGTTGAGGAATTATTGGTAAAACAGTGAGTGTAAGAAATTGAAAATAGAGAGGAGAAGGTGGGGTGTTGGGTTGGAAGAGAAAGAGAAGAAAATGGGCTGAGTTGTTTATTGTGGGCATCAATGGGCTTAATGGGCCTATGTGGACTTTGGGGCCAATATGGGCTTGATTGGGCTTAAAGGGCCTTACAGGCCTCCATGGGCCTAATGGGCTTCAATTGGGCCTATGTGGGCTTAATGAGCTTGTGGGCCCAAGTGGGCTTTATTGGATTCAATTAGGGTTAGAACTCAACCACCACATCTCCATCCTGCAAAATTAGGAAATTGGGGTGTCTACACTCGCCGTCGACGCGATCCAACTCCAGTGAGCTTGACTACGGTGGCTGTCCAAGGCACATGGCTTAGATCTGAAGGCTCTAGAGCGCTGGGGGCATGTTGTGGAGTGTTCTTGGAGGCTTGGGCACAGCGATGCAGGAGGCACGCGATCAGCGGCTGTTTACAGTCTTCTTGCTCGACGACGGCGACGTTGCGCGACTCCGACGCTCCTCTCTCAATTTTCCAAAAGTCCTTTTTTCACTTGCAAATGGGGCTATTTATAGGCTTCCAAATGGCTTGGTTGGTTGTTATGGTTAGAGTGGAAGGTTGTTAAGGTGGTTAAGAAGAGGTGGGAAGTGGTTAAGGTGGTTGGAGTGAGGTGGGAAGTGGTTAAGGTGGTTGAGAAGAGGTGGGAAGTAGTTAAGTTTGTTGGAGTGAAGTGGGAAGTAGTTAAGTTTGTTGGAGTTTGACTTATAGCTTAGGGTTTGACTTATGGATTAGGGTTTGACTTATGGTTTGACCTAGGTTTAGGGTTTGGATTAGGGTTTTGAATTTAATTTAGGTATTAACCTAGGGTTTAACCAAGATTTTAGGGTTTATTTAGGGTTTTCCTAGGGTTTTAGGGGTTTTTAGATTTTTATTTGGTTTTTTAGGTTTTTTTATAATCCTATTAGGGTTTGGTCCATTTGCAAGCATATTGGGGTGTCTACAGATGCCCCTCCCTGAGCAAGGTTGGAGGACAAATGGAACAGAGACCGATGCTCGGTGTTAACAGTGACACCCCACCCCTTCTTACAAGGAAGAGAGATCAAGAGGAGGAGATCATCGCTCGGAGTTGACGAAGATGCCCTATCCGAAGCTATAGGAAAGTGTTAGTTAATGGCAACTAGCTATCAGTCGGTGAATGCACCAGAAGTCCTATGCTATCTCCCTGAACACCACAATCGAAGCCAACATCAGAGAAACCAATACAAATGACAAATGCTGACAAGTTGTCGACCAATCAGCTCCTAAAAGACATGACTGGTTATCATACTTGTCGAGAAAAGCGTTGGACAAGACTCACGGTGCTTGCCGACCGAAAAGTGACTAGTCATGGAAGTCATCCGGGTAGTTTGGGCTACTAGCCCAGAAGGAAGGAAGGAACAAGGAGAAAGGGGAAATCCTTCGGGCATCACAAGGATTGCCCGGGTAGTTCGGGATACCAGCCCAAAGGAAGGAGGAATACAGTTTGCTTTGATTCCTTTTATTCGGAGTGGAACTCAAAACAAAAGGGGGGCATCGAGGTTCGTCCAGACGGATCGAACCGTGAAAGGGAACATTTAGACTCCGGGCGGTAGTCTAGACAAATGAGATGGAAAATGGAGGCCTTGAATCCGTCCATCTGGAACGGAATTCAAAGGTGAGGGAGGTGGCACCGAGATTCGTCCTGACGGATCAAACTGTGGGTGGGACCATCTAGACTCCGGGCGGTAGTCTTGACAAATGAGATGGAAAAGGGATGCCTTGAATTCGTCCATCAGGATCGGAATTCAAAGGCGAGAGGGGAGGCACCGAGATTTGTCTGGACGGATCGAACCTCGGATAGGACCATCTAGACTCTAGGCGGTAGTCTAGACAAATGAGATGGAAAAGGAAGGCCTTGAATCCATCCATCAGGATCGGAATTCAAAGGCGAGGGAGGTGGCACCGAGATTCGTCCTGACGGATCAAACAGCAGATGGGACCATCTAGACTCCAGGCGGTAGTCTAGACAAATGAGATGGAAAAGGGAGGCCATGAATCCGTCCATCAGGATTGGAATTCAAAGGCGAGGGAGGTGGCACTGGGATTCGTCCTGACGGATCGAACCACAGATGATACCATCTAGACTCTGGGCAGTAATCTAGACAAATGAGATGGAAAAGGGAGGCCTTGAATCCATCCATCAGGATCGGAATTCAAAGGCGAGGGAGGTGGCACCGAGATTCATCTTGACGGATCCAACCGCGGGTGGGACCATCTAGACTCCGGACGGTAGTCTAGAAAAATGAAAAAAGGAGGCCTTGAATCCGTTTGTTAGGACCAGAATTCAAAGGTGAAAGGGGTGTCTTGAATCTGTCCGTCAGGATTAGAATTCAAAGGCAAGAGGGCCTAACCTTCTGTTTAGCCAAAAGGATTTGCCAAGGGGATCTTATTCAAGTATCAGTGCCCCTGGATCGTCGTCGTTGTGGGGGATGTCAGTTGAAACAACGTAGTGCCCTGTTATAGTTGTTACTTTATAGGAGCCTTTTTGTGACGAATGTCACTTCTTTATAAGAATTTGTATTGACTATCATTTGGAAGATAATCCGCACCCAGCATTCTCAAAAAAGTCCTTCTTTCCACAAAGCAACTTACATGCCCCTGGTTGAAGAATCTGGCTAAGTTACATAGTAAGTTGACGTTCTGTTCGGTGCCTGATACGTGACCTTCGACCAAAGAACAGCTGACATGCCCCTAGTCGAAGATTCTGGTTCAATTACACTACAGCTGATGCTTTGTCTGTGACATTTGACCAAAGAACAGCTGACATGTCCCTAGTCAAAGACTTTGGTTCAATTACATTGTAGTTGGTGTTTTGTATGTGACCTTTGACCAAAGAGCAGCTGACATGCCCTTGGTATTGGACTAGTTGGGACATCACTTGAGGGTATGGGGTCTTGGAAGCCAGACTATAACTACAGATGTTCCTTTAACCATTGGAGTACCTGAGACCATCACTAGTCGAAGCAAGTGATCCATTCATCAAGTGACTGGAAGTATGTGCACCCCACTGCTTTCCTGTATTTGGAAGACAAAAGGAATTCTGGCAACATGATAAAGGCCTTTGATCAGGATTGTAACTTGCCTCTAATTGGTATGTTTAGGATGTATTTTGCTCAACTGTGGCGTTCTGATAGCTCTGTATTTGGCCGCGTTACTATAGGATATTCTCCTGATTGTATTTGTCAAATTCTGGATTGTTGCATAGAGTCCACGACCATGTTGTTGTCTCCGTTAATCATTTGACATGTAGGTTATGATCAGAGAACAATTGTCTTGCCCTTAATGAACCAAGTAACAGATTGTGTAAGCCCAGCTGGAAAGTAGCTGACTTGCCCCTAGCATACCGGCGAATGATGTTTAGTGGAAACAGAAGTCAGATTAGGAGATACCAAGGCGAAATGGATGCCTCTGGCATCGAGTCAGGCTACGCTGGGAAGTGTTGGGCACCACTCGAGGATGTAAAGACTTGAGGATTAGGCTGTGACTGTAAGCGTACTTTGAATCACCGAAGTGGCCACGGCTGATTTTGGTTGAGGCTAGAGACACATTTGTTTACTGACTGGAGGTATGTATATTCATCCACTGTCCTAAGTTATGCTCCGATGGCAGGAAGTAATGTGATACATCATAGTCTATCTTAGGCTGGCTATTCCTTGTTCTTCTACTTATTATGTCATTGTGCTCTAGCTACAAACATGTATTTGGCTGTGTTGTCCTCAGGCATTCTCCAAATAATGTCTACCACATCTGAATTGTCGCAGAGGAATTGCTGTCATACTGCTTATTCTGTAGGTTCGTGTTGCTCGTACACTAACTGGTGTCCTCAAGAGTATATGCACTTTGACCAATGAACAACTGAAATGTCCTTGACTAAAAACACTTGGCAAAAGTCCTATTGAACAAGTCTATATGCAAATAAAAAGATTCATCCAAGCAAGGCTATGATGATTATTATTATTGTGGACTCTACTATTGTAAACAATTTTGTTATTTAAGAGTGACCTTTTTGTTTGATCAAGGAATGCATGACTTGTGATTCTAGTTGCTTGTTATCCGCATTTGTTGCTTTGCTTGTTCAATGAGTTCATTATCTGGATCGTTTGCTTGTTTAGTTTAGCTTGTATGCCCTTAGTTAGGCTGGAAAGCTATATGCCTGTTAGAAGAGGATGACACCTTTGACTCAGTTGCTACAACAGAGACTCGCAAGTCGTATGGTGGCTCTCGCTGGGTAGTGATGGCACTCGCACTCACTGTAAGGTAGCGTAATGGACTTAGCTCCATGCCAAACTCTTTAAGGTCCTGCACCTGCTTTTTCTCTTTTCAATATCATTGTCTTTTCTTTTACTCCCTCATAGGCGTGCGGTTTCACTCTAACCTCGTCTTGGAGGTAAGCGCCTGATCTATTCAGGAGGCCTTTATTGCAAGAGGGTGGGTTAGTCCCTCAAAGGTGTGATTTTACTGAGCACATACTCCAACTCCTCTCCAAGGTATGGTAAGGGTAGAGCTACAATGCACACCTCTCACTCTTGGGCTGACTTCTGTCTTCGCCTTCTGTCTTCTCTATTCTTTTATGCCCCTGCGACTGTATGTTTTCTTTTCTGGCTCACACTCTCAGTCACCCCTAACATTTTATCTCCCTCTTGGAGTTGCAGGATCCTTGTGGAGCTTGGACATTTCGTCTGACTTTGATGCTTGGTGGCTCCCTTGCTAACTTGGTTGTTTAAGTAGTGACAACTGAGGAGGGATAACCCATTTTGACATTGGCGAGCTTTTCCACTTTTTCATCATCGGGTAGAATGTTATTGACAAGCAAACTACCCTTTTTTATTGTTCTTGATGTTTTTTCCTGTTTGTGTTTTTCCTTTTTTTTTTTAATCTTTTGTGCTTTTCCTTCTTTTTTGTGTTTTGGTATATGATGATGCAAAAAAAGAAAACAAAAGGGAACAAAGAGAAAGGATACAACTCCAGTCCTTGTTGTTGCTATTTTGCCGATGCCATTGGGGTTCCAAGTAACTCCTAGTAGTGCCACCGGAAGTCGGAATCATGGTAGATGTATTTGAGGCTATCAAAAGCATTACTGGAACTAAGACTGTCACTGTGAATGCTGAATCTGCTGGTGACATTAAAACTGTATCTCTATTGGAGTTGGACATCTGCTGTGACAACTGTCTCCTACTTGATCCAGGGTATTTGCAAGTGCTGGGTTAGATCAGTGCATGGCAAACTGGCAAACTTTAGGTTAGGGCCCCCGCAGAGGAACAAGAACAGGAGTGGCACACATGAGTGTCGCCAGACAGAATCGAGAAAAGAAAAAGGACTAACTAGGCAAGAGTGGAACTAGAACAAGAGCGACATATGTGAATGCTGCAGAAAAGACAAAAGAACAAACTACGCTAATCAGGTCCGATGGATTCTCCAGGAAAGAACTGGGAGAAAGAGGGAAACCTCTGAAGTTCCAGTATCCTCGGAGCTTGCAGGCTCAGACATGGTAAGGTCGGTAATTCTAGGGTGTGCATGTGTGTGTGTGGGTGTATGTGCAAGTGTGTGTGTGGGCTGCCTCCTGTGTGTTAACGACATTGTTCCCATTGTCAATCAAATCCTGGATAGCATTTCAGAGAGTAAAACACTTGTTTGTCGAATGTCCACGAGTGTGATGGAATTGGCAGAACAAGTTAGCCTTATACCACCTTGGAAGTGGGTCTGGTGATGGACGAATCTTTGGTAGTTGTAGGAATGGCGCAACTTTAGGAAAGATGTCGCTCAACAAATCCCCGAGTGGGATGAGGTCTCTTTCCTTATGACGAGGCCGCCTCTGCCGTTGTTGTTGCCCTTATTGAACTGGCACGACACAACATGTTGGTTCAACAGTGGTGTGTGGATGTGTAATGTGTGCTGAACTAGATGCTGGTGATGATGAGGATATGGATGCGAGTGCTGTGCCTCGTGTGTCAACAATAATAGTCCCATTGTCGATCAAAGTTTGTATGACATCCCGCAGAGTGTAGCATTTATTAGTCGAATGCCCCAGGGCTCGATGATAATCGCAGTATGTGCTTGTGTCGTACCACGGAGGGAGTGGAGTTGGTGGGAGGCGCAGATCCGAGAGTCTCCAAAGCGACATAACTTGAGGAAAAATAGTGCTTAGTGGCTCACCTAGTGGAGTGTAGTCACTTTCAATGCAACGGCCTCATTTCTTCTTAGGTTGTTGTCCATGTTGAGTCGATGTAATGTGATGCACCGGCTTGACAGTGGGAGGTGTGCGCCTAACGTGCAGTGATGACCTACGTGTTGGAACCTGATCCTGATGTTGAGGTGGGTTCTAAATATGCTGTGTTGTGTGTGGTGTTGAGCGCGAGAGCAATAATTGCAACACAGGTACAGCTTCGGGCAACAGACTCGAGAAATGCTGTTGTAACCATGCCGGCAGAGAGATCGCAAAGACAATGCGAAAAGTTGACAAAGCTACGGTAGAAAAACAAAACAAAAATGCAAAATGCAGGAGTCGCCACCTAGTCTATTATGGAAGACGAGGAAAACCATAAACATGAAAATCATGCAAAACAATAATAAAGAAAGGTGTTCGAAAACCAGAAATCTGGGAAAGGATCCTTGTTACGTACGAGGAAGGTGTTAGGCACCCTTGCACGCCCGAATAATCGGTCTTTTATGGTTTCTCTTATGCTTATGAAATGTCGGCTTTTCAGCCTTTTGCTATATACGCTCGAGGGCGATATGCCATGCCATGTTTAGTGCCTTATGCTAATAGGTGCATGATGTGCAAGGGGAGTGTCCTAATGCTCAGAAATACCACTCTTTTTTATTCTAGGTCAAGTATATAATGCAAGGATATTGCATAAACATAATCAAAGTTGTGTCATTTTGAGTGATTTTTTCATCATGGCTCTCTATATGCAAATGCAATTAAAACACATAAAATAGTAAAAACAAAGTGTGCCTTCCTAGTAAATCCAGGAGGAAAACTAGGGAAAATCCAGGAGAAAAGCAAGTCGAGAAAGCATGATAAAATCA
>JAMKQA010037643.1:0-10314 GCA_024699735.1 Posidonia australis | reverse complement strand
TGCTTTTAAGGCAAAGCCATAAAGGGGAACAATAGTTAGTGGAAGTATTTAAAATAGCCCCAGGCCAAGAGTAATGCAAATATCTAACTTTCACTAAGACTTTCCACATGGCATGACTATCATAAGAGAATAATTGCCAAACTAATTTAGATTTAAGAGCTAAACAAAAGTTCCTGATGTTAATAATCCCCCAGCCATTTTGCTGCTTATGTCTACAAAGTATGCCCCACTTAACTAAATGCATCCCTTTCCTGATAGAAGGGTCTGACTTCCAAAGGAAGTTACTCCTGATCCTATCAATATCTTTCTCAACTTGCCTAGGCATATGTAGTACCGACATAAAGTACGTAGGGATGGCTGACAAGACTGAATTAATCAGTGTCAACCTGCCACCAAGAGAAAGAAAATGAGCTTTCCAGTGGGATAATTTAGAGGACAGTCTCTCAACAACAGGGTGCCGGTCCCTGCGCGTGGCTCTCCTATAATGAAGGGGTAAACCCAAGTATGCGAAAGGCAAGACTGCTGACTTACAGCCAAGAAGTTTACAAGCATTATCAATTGAGACTATATCTACCCCAATCCCAGTGAGGGAGGATTTAGAAAAGTTAATTTTGAGCCCTGAACAAGATTGGAAGCAGCACAGAATGCGCTTTATATTCACTATATTTTCAGCACCATCAGCTAGGAATAAAATAGTATCGTTCGCATATTGGATGTTTAATACATGGGAACCCCCATGCGTGAATTGAATGCCTTGAACAAGCTTGTGGCTTAATGCTAGCTGTAACATACGGTTCAAGACATGAGTAGCAATGATGAAGAAATCGTGGGATGTACCGTTGAGTAGTATGGAAAATTTTGCAGAGGAGATACACATCCTTATCCAAGAAATCCATTTCCCCCCAAAGCCTAACCCCTACAGGGAATCAAGGAGGAATTCCCAATTAACCTTATCAAAGGCCTTCACGAAGTCCAACTTCAGAATGAAGTCTGAAGCATTGGAAGACTTCATGAAGTGGAGAGTTTCCTAGGATACCAGGAAACAGTCCCCGATTGATCGTCTAGAAAGGAAGGCACACTGAGATTTATCAATGACCTTGTTGAGAATAGGGGAAAGCCTGGAGGCCAGTGTTTTAGTGAAAATCTTATAAATACTATTCACTAGGCTTATAGGTCTAAATTCTGTAATTGTATTAGCACCTAAGCATTTGGGAATAAGGACAATGAAGGTCTGATTTAAGGGGGAGAGAGTATCTGGGTCACTAGCTGAGGATATGTGATGAAAAATTTGTATTATATCTTCTTTCAGCATGTCCCAGAACAGTTGGAAGAAGAACATAGGGAACTCATCTGGACCAGGGCTTTTGTCCCTGGGATGCCTGGTTAAATTTGCCTTGATCTCTTCCTCTGAAAATGGTACTTTAAGAGATTCAAGGTTGGAGATTTTATTGGGAGCCAGGCAGTCCCAGTTAAGGAAGGCACTAGATCCTTCTTGACTGTTGAATTGTAGATAGAAATGTTTTCCAATTTCCTCTCTAATAGCTAGAGGGGATGTAATCATAGTGGAATTGACAGTGAGGGAGAAGATAGTATTGTTCCGTCTTTGCAAATTGACAACATTATGAAAGAAGGCAGAATTAGAATCTCCCTCTTTCAGCCATTGAATTCTGGATTTTTGTTTCCAAAAAATCTCTTTTTCTCTTAAAAATTCAGAGTGCTTATCCCACAGAGCTTATTTCTCTCTCTGAGTCTCTTCGTTTAAGATAGAATACTCTGCTAAGCAATCAATGTCCTGTATACGAGATTCAATGTCGCTTAATAACTAATCTCTTTTTAGTCTAATCGGGCTAATCCAACTTTTTAATTTTTGCTTTAAGTGTTTCAATCTATAAGTGAATCTAGCCAGCGGATTAGATGTACAGAACAGATCCCTTGATTTCAGCCAACAATCCTGAATAAACGACTGACATCCTTCAAAAAGGAGCCAGGATCTGTAGAACTTGAACGGGATCGGGCCCCAATTCTGCTTTACAGTATTCAATACAATTGGAACATGGTCGAGACAACTCTGGCCTTCCCGAAGCAGAAAGAATTGGGGTGTTTAATCAACCACGAAGTAGAGGCAAGGAAGCTGTCAAGTTTGACCATCGTAGGGACAGCCTGGAAGTTAGTCCAAGTGTAGGAGTAATTGATGGGAGGAAGGTCCACTAGATTATTACCATCGATAGAGTCATTGAACCTTGACATATGTATAGAAATCCTAGGACAAGAGGAATGTTCGTGAGAGTATCTGATCAAGTTAAAGTCTCCACCTATGACTCAGTTTTCATTAACCACTTGGCTGAGTCCTCGCAATTCCTCAATAAAATCAGACTTATGACTGGGAACACAAGGGCCATAGACCCCAGTGAGCCACCACTCGAAGTTGTCCTCGAGAGACAGAAAGTGCAAGGAAAGGTAGTAAAGGCCCGATAGATGTGTCTTAAGACTCAACGTTTTGTCATCCCAGCCAATCAAAATACCTCCTGAGGCACCAGAAGAAGCAAGGAATGACCATAAGGTAATTTTCTTTCCGGCTAAAGCTTTAAGCAAGGCTGGGGAGTATTCGTCTTTCTTAGTTTCACTAATAATAAGGATGTCGCATTTCTGCAATCTAACTAGATTGCGAACAGCACGAGATTTGGAACAAGACCCTAAACCTCTAATATTCCATGCTGCAATAATCATTAACACATATTAGAAGACCGAGAGGGAGGATCCCTCTCGCTGGAACATCTCTGATCCCTCAGGGAAATGGGTAATTTCCCTTGATCAAGCCTAACTCTAGACAAGAAATTATGTGCCTCTACGTTGGTTCTAAGGGAAATACCAATTTTCCCACAAAATTCTTGAAAGTGCTGGTAGGAGTCCCAAGTCAAGGGATCAAAGTCCTTATCATGCATATTATCCAAACATATATCAAAGCCAGAATGAAGGGGCGAAGGCAAAGCATCAGAATTGGTAGGAATAATATTTCGAGGAGAATAATCATAGGAATTCACAGTGATACTTGGGGCATGGATCGGGGTGTCAGGGTGGGCGGGGAGCGGCTTAGTAGGTTTCTCAACCGAGACTTCCTTCTCCATACAATCATACAATGCCAGTAACTTCTTAAACTTTCCCATAGAAAGATTCCTGGAACGGATTTCTGCCTAGACGAAGTTGGATTCGTCGATGGTTGCTGAAGTGTCGCTTCCCTGGGAGCAATCCTGTTTGGAAAGATAGGGAGGAAGAAGCTTTGTACCATCCTTCCGAGGCAGGGGGTGGGAGAAGTTTTATTCCAACCTTTAGAAGTTGAAGGAGAAGGGGAAGCTTTATACCAACCTTCAGAGACAGATGGGGTGGGGAGAATACCCGCAGAAACAGATAGAGGATCACTTGAGTGTGGAAGAGAGGAGGACCTAGTCCATACATTTATCGCTGGTCTAGATGATTTCCCGGACTTGTTCCCACGCCAACTCTTGGAGGCTTTGAAGGATTTCCTATTAGGAGGGGGAGCTCTCTGATGAGTGACGGTAGAAGGACGAGAGGGCCAGGCTGCAGGAGTATGTTGAGAGGGGGGAGGGGCCGCAAATATCCCAACTAGGTCTGAACTTAATAGGGTAAACTATACGACCAAAAGCGTAGAAACGAGTATCGGGTAAGTCTTTCCCATGATGCAACAAGATCCGGCAACGGCCAAGGGCCAAGGTGTCAATCTTTATCTTAGGAGAGGGAAATCAGAGAAGAAATTTACCAAAGGCCGAGTCCTTGACTTCAACCCCAGAAGCCAAGG
This sequence comes from Posidonia australis, assembly GCA_024699735.1. Classification (NCBI taxonomy): domain Eukaryota; kingdom Viridiplantae; phylum Streptophyta; class Magnoliopsida; order Alismatales; family Posidoniaceae; genus Posidonia; species Posidonia australis. The sequence goes on along the minus strand of JAMKQA010037643.1, from coordinate 6,500 downwards.
GCCAGTGGGTAGCTATGTGGTGCTCGAGCAGCTCCTTGGTCAGCTGGGTAGATTGGGAAGATACAAGAGCGCAGTAGGAGAGGGAGAGGAGAAGATCGCAGGTAGCCTCGGAAGGAGGGATGATGGTAGGGAAGTGAGGGGAGAGGCCCACCATGCTAGGGGGAGGAGGAGCAGCCGGTTTTCCTTCATGGAAAAATTTACATATAGCCACAGAGTGAGTAGGAGAAAGACAGCGGAAGCAAAGACTGAGTATTTACAAATGCTCTTGATGTGGCCTAGAAGGCCACAGCCAAAGCAACGTCCAGAGGCACGACAGAAGGTTACCAGATGGGAGCAGGGCTTTCGACGATTCACCGTATTCCACTCCGCTGGTGCAGCAATGGGGAGAGGCTCTTCGCTCCTCTGGTCAGGGGTAGGGGAGGCGAGATGAGCAAAATGAGAGCCAAGAGTTGTAGAAAGGTTAGAAGGATCCAGAATATCAAAGGGGATCCCGACGCCAGAAGATCGTACCGGTATGAGACCAGAACCATCACTGGAAAATGGGGTCGAGGAAGACGTGCAGACTGCACTCGGATGCCACTGGCAGGCGTCGTGAGTGACAGATAAGCGGCGCTTTAAATTACAATTGTCATAAAAACACTCATAACCCGTAATGTAGTGGGACTGTTCAGCCTCAATTCGGGGCTTAAGGAGTATGCGAGACTCCGAGTCGGAGTCAGGGAAAACCCGAGGCAAGTATGGCATGTAGACTGAGCACCGAAACGACAAGCAGTCGTCAAGAGAGGCATGTGGGCTGCGCAATAAGTACCTATTGTCAGAAATGCTCTCATGAGCCGAAGCGTCGTGGGAGAGATCTGCGTCGACTCGGAACTCGAGCGCCGAGTCAGGGTCAGGCTTGGCACAAGGTTCGCGGGTATAATCAGAAACGATACTCCCTCAAAGAGGATCTGGGTGAAAGTCCAGGTTAAAATGTGGCTTACGGTATTCTCACGGGAGAACGGGAACACAAAAGGAGGAGTAGTTCCACACGAAACACGATACGGCCTCCGCAGTGTCAGCAGGACTGACAGGGTCTACAGACCACAGTCCGTCCGTCTCCATCAAGGAAACGTTTGGAAGAGCTTTCCAACCACCCACTGACGGCGATCCAGTGGAGACCACTGGGTCAGAAGGAGATGGGAAGAAAGGGAAACACTCCTGATCCAGGGAGCAGACTAAGGAAACGGCCGCCACCGAGAAGCAAGCCTCGCAATCACCGGAGGGCTGCCTCCGCGTGGTCGGAGACTCTACAGAAAGAGCCAGTCCAAGATCCCTAGAGCCAGATCTCGCTAAAAACTCGACAGATAGTGGGAGATTTCTCCATCCATACAAGAGGGGTGCCAAATCCAAGCTTAGATGGCAGAGGTTCAAATCCAAAACCCACTGAAATGTAAAGATTTAACATGCATAAAACAATCCACAGATAGATCTAGGCTAACTACACAAGGGATGGAAGATGATGAGCTATCATACACCCACCCTGACGATGAGCCATGGAGGCCCAAAAAAGATTTGAGGCCACCCCAAGAGGGGTTATTTAGCCTGGAAAACCCTAGCTAAAGTAGGGATCCAAAGGAAGGAGGTTATCTACCACTGATGGAAGGTTACCATCGCCAAGAGAGGCAAAAGGGGGGGGGGCAAGCACCACGGTGCGACATACCTACGAGGATGGGAGGATCATCTTCCTCGAACTATGGTTCCGTGTGCCAGAAAGTGCAACCCTCTCCCCCCGGAGCCTCTCCTCGGTCATAAAGGAAGAGGCAGAGCCCGCCACAGCATGGGTTCTCCAAGATCTGCGACGCGAGATGCGAAATGGAGCAGCGGGAGAAGGGGCATCCTCCTTCTCCTTAAGGCTAGCCTTAAAGGCCTCCCAGTCGAAGGAGGTGGCGCGACGGAGAAGAGCTTTTGAGCGACGACTAGGGTTTCGTGGCTTGGAACGAGAGACATTACTGTTGCGCATATTTTTGGTGTGAAAGAATCCTTTACGTCAAGGATTTGTTACGAAACTCATTTCTGGTTGCAGAGTTAACATCAATCTTGCCTTGCAACATGTGCACTACCTGAAGAGAGTCAGATTTCACCTCTTGAATGACGATACTATGTGCATCACAAAGCTGGAGAAGATACTAGACAACTCTCATCTCTACCTCATTATTAGTGATACACCCATAGAAAATAGGAAAGGCATTAATGACACACCCATGAGAGTCCCTTACAATACCTTCCTTGCCTATAGTAGAAGAAGTTGAGGAGCCATCAACATTAGCCTTGAACCCAATTGAAGGAGGCCGCCACCTAACATTGATATAATACTTCTCAAGAGGCAAGGGAACTTTAAAAAGAATATTAGAATAGTTATGTTGATTTTGAGAATTTCCTTATTTTGAAAATCCATTTTGATAGGTAACCAAATAAATTAACATAATTTTCCCATTTTGTTCCTAGTTTAAATATATTTCTTTTTTACACAAATTTTAAAAATTTTTAGTGTGTATTATTGCAAGACAATTAGTTTTGATAATGTGTTGCCATGTTTTTTTTTTTGAATTTCGAACATTTGTCTCTCTCTTGATAGTTACAATTTGTAAACAGTTTAGTATTACTATTGTAAATAATTTTAGTATTAAAATTGGTGTCTCTAAAGATAAAAATGAAAATTTGGAAAAAAAGAGAAAAATTTTCTTGATTCTGATAAAGGCAAACAACCTCTTGGGTCTTGATTTTCGAATTTCCCCATTTTAGTGTTACTTTTTTAATGTTTACTGTTACAAATTGTAGAAAATGTCTTCCATTATTACTAATTTTGCCAGATGTTTAATATAAAGTTTTAATGATACTAAAACTATTTTCTAATTAGTATTATGAGACTAACACAAACCAATTAGAGTTTGCAACAAAACTATTTCGTTGTTTCCTTGTATACGAAATCAATATTGCGAACGTAATTATAAACACATTAAAATTAACAACATGGCCACAAATCTACCCACAACAAAACCATATACATAGATCCACCTAATAATGAAATTAAATTATTTAAGAAAAAAAGTAAGAAAACACATTTTAGTATTACTATTTTTTTAAGGGAAAAATTTAAAAAATAATCCCACAAAACAAGGTGTTGGTTTGTCAATAACCACACACCCTCGCCATAGATGAACAACTCAGAACACCTTCTGCTAATGGTGGCATGAAATTATCTTCAGTTCTCTTTCCTTGCCAATTGATGATTGTTGTAGTATGAACAATTGGTGTTCGGTAGCACCTTCCTTGGAGGAACAAAAAGAAATAGGGATTTGGTGAGTAAGAGTTGAGAGGTAGTAAGGGAGAGATGAAAGTAGAGGATTGTTGTATTGTAGATGAATAACCCAAAACCCTTTTTGGTTATGCCAACATGAAATGATCATTAGTCCTCTTTCCTTACACTTGATGGTTGTTGCGTTACAAACAACCATCGTCTGGTAGAACCTTTTTCCACTAGACGTCACAAAATCCACTTTCAAGCATGAAAACTTCCTTTTGACTTCGTCAAAACCTATTTCCTCCTATCATCCAATAGTCTGGGAGTTGTTGATGGCCAGTGAAGCATGCAAAACTCCCATCTAGTAGTTGACGATTTTGGAGATACCCAAATGCAGTCATGAGCAATGGAGAAACATATGAGGGTGAGAGTAGAGAAGAGAAAGGAGTGATAGAGAAATGTAGTTTCTCATTTTGCATGATTGTGTTTTTGATTTTGTGTTGCTATTATTAGTGAGATAATTAAGGAAGTGGGATTTAAGGGGAACCTGGGAAGTAACATCCGCAATTTCATTGTCTTTTGAGTTATACAGTTTATTAAATAACTGAAGGCACGTGAGGGCAATGCGTGTTCTTAGCATAATGTTTTGGCTCGGATTGGTGACACAGGATGTCATTGCAGTTTTGTGACACATTTTCCTAGTGCGGTGCTCTAGGTCAATTCTTTTTAATTCAGTAGATTGCTATTGGTTTTGGAGTTTGAGTTGCTTTTGGTGTTGCTATTTTGACGTTTTAAGGTTGAGTTGATGTGTTAGACCCTTGTGGAGATTATGACGAATTATTTTGGTTATTTATTGGACATTATTGTGGATTTTTGGTGTGCACTTGATGGATTGTTCTCCACTTGCTTTACTCATTTGATTTGATGATGAGTGATTAAGTAAGATGGTTTCTTATGCATAGGATCCCTTTGCACGTAGCCATGCTTGGGTGCATGTTGGACAAGTGTGGAGAGTTGGATTGCCAAGTGCCTTTTGTGTTTGTGCATGTGGCTGTGGGTGCTATAACTCATGGCTATATGCATCTTTGCTTGCACTGTGGAGTGTGTGGATGCTTCCGTTGGGTCCTGGCTATATAAAGGAGTGCAAACAACCCTTTCTCCTCATCCCTTCTCATTTTATTTCCCTTCCTTCATACGAGAGAGGGCATAAGAGTTGAGAAGAGTCATGAGCTTTTTCTTCTTCTTCTTCTTCTTCTTCTTCTTCTTCTTCTTCCTCTTGTACATGAGAGAACGAGAGGGTGAGTAAGGTGAGGTCTTGGTCGTGAGCTATGCATCTATGCCCATGTGGAGAAAAGAGAGAGTTCCATTGCCAACAACTGCCTACCCATCGTGGTTGTGCCATGAAGTTAAGTTTTTGGCTTCACCATTGATGGATTCACCTCTCCACCTTACATGCATGTACTGATCTAGTGTCCTTCACAATGGGTAGTTGACATGAAGGTTTGCAATGTGTCATGCAGAGGTGGTGAGCTCTGGTCATCGTCCTCATGTCAGAGAGCGTTAGAGGTGAGTTTTTGTTTCTTGGTTGTTGGGTTCTCATTTCTATTCTCTTGCATGCACGAGTGTAGTAATGATACTTGGTTGTTCTCTTAATGGGTGTTGTGTTGCTTGAGCATGCTCAATGGGAGTTGGAACCACCAAGGTTTTGAGCTCCAACATTGGAGTTGCCAACGTTGAAGTTTTGGGTTCGGTATGAACTATGTGCTTTATTTCAAGGTACACACCCCATTGATCCGCCATTTTGTGCCAAAATCTTGTTAAATGTGATCTCATGGTGTGGAAGATTTGTTATTATTTTAGAACTTTTTTATGGCATTTTTACAATAATTTATAAGCTAGGTTCGTTCTCGATTTACTATATATGGCAAACATATATGTTGGCTTTGATCTATAATATCTTATGTTCTACACATCCGATTCTTGTGTTTTTGATCTCAAATGGTAGATAATTTTGTCATCTTCATTTTGATACCTAGTATGTAATTTTTGGATATGTATAACAAAATCTAGATTGGTTTTTCGAGCTTGCTATGTTTTAAAGCTCTGTTTTTCTACAAAGGGTGCGTAATACTGGCTTGTATTTCTCGCACGTTTTTCAAGCTAGTTTTGGGCTTGACAATTAAACTGGCATGATTTCCAAAGTTAAGTTTTGATCTTGTAAATAGTAATGAGTTTTCTAAAAAGAATATTTTTCAAAGAGGTTTAAGAAAATGTTGAGGATGTCTTTGAAAAGAGTTTTCTACAATTTTGTTATGGACCAAGAGATTGAAGGGTCATCTTACTAGGATCAGGGAATATAACGATATTCCTGGGTGATTGAGTATGAAGCCTAGGTTGAGGTTCTAAGACCAAGAGACTATAGGTGAGTATCGTAATTTTCTAGAGGCATGACACTCCTAGATTAGTGTTCACTAGACTAAGGCTGAGGTCCACGATTAAGGTGTTGGCTGGTGATACTCTGGTTGCTCTAGGCATTGTGACTTGGGGTGTTAGCTAGACCCAAAGGATAGAGTCTTTGGTTGCTCTAGGCACCATGGTTAGCGCATCACCTAGGTTGAGGTCAGAGACCAAGAGGCTGCAAGCAAGTGTTTGTCGTATCCTTCAGGCATGATACTCTTGGATTATCATTCACGAGGCCGAGACTGAGGTCTATGGGTTGAGGTATCATCTGGACCTAGATGTATGACACTTCGATTGTCATTGAGCACTAAAACTCTTGGGTGCTAGCTAAGTCTAGGGGTGATGAGCCCTTAGTAGCTCGAAGCACCGAGCTAGGACGCTGAGAGAGTGTATCTTGTGATTTGTCTTAAGGGAAGAGAGCTTGCCTAGGAGGGGTGAGCAACTTTCCTAGGCGGGGTTAGCTTTTAGGGGTCCTGCAGGTAGCAGGACTACAGAACAGGCAGACTCCTCCATAGGGTGGTTGTCCATGGTAGTGCAGACGTCGTTGTAGACACCCCGATTTTGAGGTAACCCAGAGATGAGTATCCTCATGTTGCTTTGGATATGATCAGCCCTTAAAACCAAGCCCCAAACCTATTAGCAAGCCAGAGTCCAGAAACCTGTGAGCTGGGTTGGCGCACCAACCAGGTGCACCTCATAGGCGCACCTTGTAGGCGCACCTTCCAGGCGCACATCACTGGCTCACCAAGTAGGCGCACAT